>JAHZNA010001479.1:0-45023 GCA_027743935.1 Sinodicranocentrus sp. ZH6
TGTTCTATTTTTGTCCAGTACTGCTTTTTTGTTCTGGTTGTGCGTTAGACAAGGTGAAACTGGCCTGTTCTTTTTTAGTTGGTTGTGAGTTGTCGTACTGTGTGGTTGCTTTTCTCTTGCGTTTACGCGTAGTGAGAACATTTATTAAACTAATTGTAATAATTAAGGTAGTTTATGCTGCCTAATTGTGTTTGAAATACTGTAGTTTTGTGGTCATTGTGTGGATGTAGTTTTTATGAACTCATTTAATAAAATCACTTAATAAGAATCAGTATTAGGAGTAAGTCATTTTTCCTTGATTCAACAGTATCACACTTTTACGATAGGAACTTGAGACGGTTAGATTCCTGTTCCTAACATCTACACATTTGTAATAATTTGTGTCCATAATAGTCCACGCATGACTTGCGAGGAAAAGAGATTTTAAAGAGTAGCATTGTTTACCATCATCGAACAAAATTGTGACTACCACGCAATCCTAATTCCAAAATTTCATTTCGCTTTCCCTAAACCCTTCTTCGTATCCTCAAAAACTTTTTTTAGTAATGTTGTAGGGCGTCGTTGTATGCTTTTGCGTAGCCAAATTTGTACCGCAGCTGTAAACACACGAAAGTAAATAATTTCAAAGCGAAACTCAAGCATTGTTGTCTCCACTGGTAGGAATATTATGGTAAATGCATCGTCAAAACCGGTCGGTTGCATCTGTGGTGGTGACTCAGGCTTCAGATGAAGACTCGATTTCACTAATGCAATATATGTGGAAAAATGCACTAATATATGCATATCATATCATGCAATGTTTCCCTTTCGTTGTATTATCTAGCAAGGTTCAAGTTCATTCATAGAATTATCCGTGGTGCACATTTGATTTGGTTACACTACAGTTTGACTGCTCAACAGTGCCGTACTAACTAAACTAGCCGTCCATTCGTTAATCTTAAAAATGAACGTTCATTACTGTATATAGTAGGTCATTTTTCTTGTATGTGAGGAAATGTCAACCTTAAAAAATATATTCAAGCCTAGTTGATCCGCAAAGAAAAACAACTCGACATTTGAGAATGCTTCAATGAAAGGGAAAGCTTTCCCAGAAAATGTTTTCGCATTTTTTCGAAATTTCTTCCTTGATGAATGTGATTTATTCGAGATAGACCATGCGAGATCAGAGATTTTGTTTTTTATGAATTTTAATGACAACTGAATTTGAACACGCCTAATTATTATTCTACAAAATACAATGTAAAGGAAAACTATAAAGAAGCATGAGAAATGATATACCGATAAAGGGCTGATAAAGCATTTTTATTTTTGTACATGGGCGACCCTCATGAAAGTGTCATGTGTTCTTTCTCAAAAGTGGAAAGTTCTTTTCAATTTAGCCTCACACGAATGCAATAACCGTTTCTGATACTAATGTTCACAGTTACACACCAATATTGCACCATTCGTAGGGGTACATCCACTGGGCACTACAACAACTATTGCATGTTACAACCCTGATGCCACTCGCTAAACTCAAGAAGCAAGTATTCATGCAGTACATGTATATGTACCTACCTTTACGAAGTTAAGCAAATGTAAATGTATGTTTCATTATTTTATCGTTAATACCTGACATAATACTGATGACAGTTATGACAAGTCGGAAATAAAAATGGAAATGTGAAAGCTAAAAGAGCGTACAATCAACACCTTTATTAGCGCTTATTGACATTCAGATATAAGCCGTTCATTGCACTGCTGCGAGTTACAAGGATGGCGGATGTTGGTTGTTATGTGTAAAAGTGTAATTAATGGGGAATCCGTGAGATATTTTGGGTAGGACAAAGGGAATATTGGAACTATTACATAAGATGAAATTGTCAAGTAAATTAAATTTTTCTCGCCTGCTGTTTATGTAACTTGTGAAATGCTTTGGTGTCCGTGTTCCTTTGTGGAAATTCATTTAAGCAAGAGTCATTTCTTTTATCAACCTCAGCTGAAGTAGAAGTAGAGAAGCTGAATGATTTAGGTATATATTATTTCATGAGATTATTCTCGGAGGCAGTAACTTTGGAAAGTTATTTGTAAGTTGTGAGAAACGTTAAATGACACATGGTAATTTAATTCGCAGTGTGTTACATAGCCTTGTCATAAAGTTCGACTGGGGTTTCTTATAGATTATTCGTATCTTATGCAAACCAAAACACAGTTGTGCCTTTTTGCTGTATCAAATCTAGGTACAGTGTACGGTGTGCGTGAGCTATAATCAAATCCAAAAGTTACCCAAGTGTGAAACGGAACACTTTCGATTTTACAAAAACAAAACGAGAATTATGTTCACCAAACAATAGAATAATTTTATTGCATCTTCTTCTAAACGTTTTTGCCTAGAATATTTTGTGCATGTCTTTTTCCGTTGGATATCGACTGTATTTATTAAAAATATTAAACCAGCCAGGAACATTAAACGCATCAACATTATGATCATTCCATAAAGCATAAAATAAAACGATGTTGTAAAGTTTATGCGAATTTGTCGAGCAAAATGGATAAACACATTATTTAAAGTTACGAGTTTCTCGTTCATCCCTATCACATTACCGTAAATACAAACTTATTCAGTAATTACTCTACTGTAGGAAAAAAAACACACTTGAAGTATGAATCAACCGACCGAAAGTTATGAAGACTGCACAGATATGTTTATCACGCTACTATTACTATTTTACTATATGCATTGTATTACATTGTAGTAACGAAAGTGAAGGTAAAACTGGCCTACACCCGTCAAGTTTACGATTGCAATTTACGCTGCAACTGATGATCACTGACAGGAATGAGATTTAGAAAACTTTCAATAACAATCAAAAAGTTGAACCGTTCTTTTGCATTATTACTATTACCTACATATATATATATGCTTCTGTTGACTACGCTGCTGACCTACTTGAGAGGATATATTAAATATGAGCAAATCCATACTTTGACGTTTGCATCTTTCAAGCTCGTATGCATTAAAAATAATCCTACATAATAGAACTATTTAGGAACAAGTTAACTTATAAACCACAATAGCCTGTATGCACATCTTCTCATCACATTTCATGTCTTGTTGCGGTTTTAAAAGTTGTATTTTACTTGGAATTTNACTTATAAACCACAATAGCCTGTATGCACATCTTCTCATCACATTTCATGTCTTGTTGCGGTTTTAAAAGTTGTATTTTACTTGGAATTTTAGAAAAGCTGTGTAAGTTCTAAATGATTTTCTTCACAAAGTAGTAAAATTAGAACTTTTTAAGCATGTTATAGCTACAGCCTCCCACATGCAAATCTTCATAAAACACTCAAGTTGTACAAATTTAGCACTTTGTGTTTTAGTCTAGTGGAAAAACAAACAAAAGTTTTACTTTTTAGCAAAAGGCTTATTTGCTGTTGACGAATCTTGTTTGTTGAGACCTGATGAAAAGCTTGATTAAGGTAGAATAGAATAAGCATGTTTGAACATTTTCTACTGTGTCGTTCCTTTGCTCTGCTCTGATGAGCTTGCAATTGTTCAAATTAAACTAGCAATTCCATCTCATCCCTTTTTATCGTGGACAGCTAGGTAGTGGAGCAAGCTCTCATCATTAGAGAAACAGATCGGAATAAGAAACACGGACACACGTGCATTAGCTACGTTAATTCGAAAAGTGAGATAAATGTATTGTTTCACATTGTTTGCATCCATATCTAATCTAATCTACTTTTAATGTATAAGTAATGCGATTATGATGGAGATTTAAACTCTAAGAAAATTATCCTAATCTAGAGGAATGTTCTTAAAACTGAATTTGTTGAATTATACCAACTCGCTAAAACGACTAAATTATTTTTTTTAGTAAAGTAAAGTTAAAAAGACTTAGATTTATCATTTATACTATACCATAGGTCGTTATATCGTGGTTATACATTTTTTGACTTCTGATGAATACAAACATTGTTGGCGAATATTCAGTGCTTTGCTCTTCTATTAATTAATGTGTATGATGAGTTCCTCCAATGACGTGAAGAAAGTTTACATGTACATTGGTAGACCTAATTCAACAGAAACAACAAACAATGAAGCAGTAATAGAAAAGACTTTGCTTCCTACCCTTTCGCAGTGAAGATAGTTAAGATCTAAACTTCACCTATAGTTATGTACTAGTACTGAGTACTGTGTAAGTGAACACGTGGGCCTAGCCAAAAGATTATGAATGCTATGAACCAAAGATGAATTTCACTTTGCGTCTTGAAGACTAAAATGCACAACGTGGGAACGACACACGCATACACAATACACACACCTATAGAATGTGATTCATGATTTTTTCTTTAAACATGAACGTTCACTGCATGCATGTTATTGTGGCACATGTATAATACTTATTGCCTATATATGGCTCTATTCAAGATTTTATTTTTTCGCTTTCTTTAAGTCTATATATTATACGAGACAATGGTGATTTTTTGTGAGTATCATCCCTAAACAATTGGATACTGTACAAAAGGTTTCACATTTTTAAAGATTATCAGCATATCAGTTCTTAACAACAAGTAGACGCTAATGAGAGACCACCGGTGCATGTGTGGGCATATTTATCATATAGTAAGTAATACAAACGTGAATCTCAAGCCACGTTTTTCCTTCTAGTAAATATATCAGAAAATCACAGGATGTTCGCCAAGTCAGAATATTCGCAGAAGAGTCAGTGACTGCGACTTACGATTCTATCGCTGTCGCACCAATAGCCCCTGTATCTGAACCCCTTCCTTTCAAAAGGTGCACTTAGTATGCGCTATTCACATACCATTGACGACTCGATAACTGATTGACCAACAGTTCGTATATAGCGACTTCTCTGTCGTGTTCGTGTCATGTGTGTAACACTCCCTACGGCACTTTTGAAGTGCACAGTGCGGTTGCAAGGTTTATTTTGAAATGTTGACACTTTCACATATTCACACAACTTCATACATAGTCATTCGCTTTCCTACATAGGATGTGAGAAAAAAAGGGTAGCCAAATGCTATACCAAGAAACGCTCTCGTGTTCGTTGTCAGTAGGCCGAAGATCGTGGTCATTCACAGACTGAAGACGAAGACCGACAAGTGCTCGGGTGGAAGACATAGACTGACACAAAATCTTGTGTGTTATAATTTCGAAAATTTTACTCGGTAACGTAACGGCAATTTCAACACACAAGAACGGCTCATAATTTACTTGACAAATGGACGGCTCGATAATTTTAATCTTTTAATTAATTATTTTATTTGACGCATTGCAGACGTACAAATTTGAACTGTGGACTATATAAACCTGTTTCATACTCAAAGGTTAAAGACCCAAGCTTACTACACCGTATACTGACTACTGTGACTACAATATTGGACAGACTGAACTGAACACGTAGTAAATATAATTGAACTGGAGAAAGTGAAATAACTTTTTTATGAAAGTGTGATTATGCATAGCTTTCAGACAGATTATGTTCTGACTTATACTGATAAACTTATTGGACGGACAATATGAAATAGACCGAACCAGTGACAAAAATATTGTTGAGGTGATGGTGACTTTACTATACTTGACTTTGCCTGCATACTAAACGGGACTACTTAAGCATATGAATCAAGGAGACAAGTACGGGACATAGACTAAGAAAAAAAATCGTCGAGTTTCTAGAGGACTCAAAGACTAACGGTGACTTACAGAATGTTTTAGTGACATACATGTGCTTAGACTAAATACAAGGACTCCTTTTTACAATTTTTACTGAACATGACAGCTAGTTCTAGTTACTTGTAATGAGACAAAGGCGAAAAACTATCCATGACGCATGACATGACCAGATTTAACGTTCTGACATGGGACTATTTACAGACTTGTGACTTGTTATAAACTGACTTATCGTTTACTTTACGCTGCAACGTAAGGTGACGTGATATGGGACTTTAAGACTGTGTAACTAACGTTGACGATAAATCGGACGGGACATTGACTTGTGAACTACAAAACTGCTTGCAATCGCTCGTGTGAACTTATACCAGAATAAAACCGGACTACATACAAAATTATTGTTTACTGACCACCTAAAGACCACAATTGGACAAAAGTGACGAGGTGTTACAACGACTTCACATACTTATACAAATGACTCATTGACGCTAAAAGGCTTTTTAGGTGATAGTTTTATAAAGTGTACCAAATATCTGACTGACATACTACCTGACGCACGTTGCTAGAAAATACTTACAGTACATAAATTGGACAAACACTTTAATTGACTTAATGACTTGTTGACAGTGGACACGACCTTACACTTAATTGTTGACTTACTAAGACAGACTCATTGAATGAAGCAGAATTCATAATTTACCTGTGTGGTCAAATCCATAGACCGTCAGCAGTATTACGGTAATTTTACTCTAAAGTTTGCGTTTGGCTGGACTAATAGTAAATTTCCTATAGTTGATACTGAAATTTGATTTTCCAGGCGTCTACTATGATTTTGCTCCTCTAGGAAAGTTTCCTTTCCAAATTTGATATTATTAAGCATCTCCTTGTATCTTACTAAAAGCGTACACGTAAAATAGATCAATATGGCTCAGAAGTATTTTCCAGTCCGTTCCTGCGTCGGTAAGTGCTATTAGCTTTCAAAAACATGCTTCCAACATTTCTATTAGATTCCCAATAAACACAAAGCAGCTTGTAATAAGAAATTATAATTTTGTTAGAATTCATATGCATTTTTGCACAAAACTTTCTATACTATTCGAGTGGCATAGATATCAATATATCATACTTGGGAAACATTTTTAAAATCAATGTCTAGCATCATTACATGTTATCTAACAGTTTACACTCATCAAATTGTAAACTCTGAATTGGAGAAAAAACATCTCATTTTTGCAATTAAATTTTGTCAGTATGTCACAATGAACGTATTAACTTTTACAACATGGCTCATTAAACTATGAAATTTACATCCGTAGGAATAAAAACAGCATCCGCTTGTAAGCATCAATTAACTACCTACCGCAAACAATGGTATTTCCCTTCCCCCTTCTAGATTCGCTGTAAACATGAACTTACTAGCATGCATTTGAGTAAAGTTTACAGTGTGTAGCTTTAGCAAGCTTTCTGTAATGCAATTATTATTGGTTTTGTAGTTCTGCTGGGAATAATCTGCACCATTACAATCACAGAAGGAGTTACACAAGTAGACAGGTCGCAGATTCGAAATATTCAATCTCGAAAGTTATTTTCTAGTCCAGATGTCGATCGTAGCCTTTCGGATGAGGAGTGGCAAAAAATCCTTGCGATGGTTGGAGGAGGTCCCAATACTGGTAAAGGTGTAGATAGCGCAGATGAATATTCAGCTTTAGAAAATGCAGCGAGCTTGCTTATGCCAGAATTAAAACGAATTCAAACTGAAACCACATCCTCGGTTCCGGTAGCTACTGCTACATCTACCACGGAAACTCCTCAACGTTTCACAACGCGAAGATTCTACAGAAGGTTGAGACGAAAACCGACAGCCTCAACTACCACCGAAGTCCCAGTCACGACGACTTTAGCACCCTCCACAGTTACTGTAAAAGACGAGGTTGCAAAATCAACCATTTTGCCAGTAGTTGTCCCATCTTCAGCTGAATCTCCAAGGCTTTTACAGACCGGAATGGGACCTTCTCCAACAGACTTGATAAACCAGTTATCTTTGATTAATGGTATACTTGGTGCACTTAATTCATCCTCTCAAAGCACATCGACAATCTCAGCCACACCTAACAGCAATGCAATTAAAAATGCAACACCAATTCCTGATATAATAGCTTTTCTCACAGGTGCCAAAAATATGGCCGATGCTTCCTCAAAATCCGAAGTTATTGTTCCTCCTCCTTCAACTCCATCGCCCGTACCAGTTCAGCTAGATACACTAGAGCTACTTAATTTACTTTCCAACGCAAATAATCAAATTAGAGAGACTACAACAACCGGAAACAGAGGCGCTACTACCAATTCAGCTACAAATTTATTGAATCTCATGGCACAGTCGCAATCTGCAAATCAGCAGCCAGTACGTGATACTGATACCACAGCAGCTTTAACAAAACTCTTAATGCAAAGCGCAGTTCCAGCAGTTCAAGGAAATTCAATAGTTCCATCTCAAAATATACAGCCAAACGTGGACCAAGCTAATCAGTTGAACACTCTTATAAATTTATTGGGAGTTTTAGGCTCTCCAGGAGCTCCTCAACAGCCCCAATCCTCACAAGTTGGAAGTATAAATAATCTTTTTAGTATGGGCGGAGATCAATCAGCCCAAGCACAAAATTCCCTTGCAACTTTGTTTGGCTCACAAAATCAACAAAGTTCAAACCTCTTAGGTTTATTGGGAGGAAATCAAGGGAATCAAGGTTTTAACTTAGCTAGTTTACTAACTCCACAAGCTGGCAGTTCTATTCCAGGTCTTGGACTTCTCTCAACTGTCTCTGGACTTGGCTCTTCCATTTTCTCTACAGTAGCCAACATTTTTGGTGCGAGTCCTGATGGGAAGCCAAGGGTTCGCGGTAAGGGTAAGGACATTTTGCTCGTATTATATTCCATTGCACGCACCAAACTTCACATGATGCACAAATAAATTTAATCATTGAAAATGTTGTACAAAGGTGTAGATAATAATTATGTCAGTATTAAACCGAACCGCCAACATATCAGGCACCTGGCATTGTGCACAGAAAGCATACGAGCAGAATGAACCTTTTAAAGTTTCACTTTTTCCACGCTTTTGCCTATGTTGTTGCATTTTGAAATAACACACTTTATTTCGTAGTAGAATTGCACTGTGCTTGTGTTTCCTCCCTAAATAAAAAGTTAACATAACACATGATTTCATTTCAGGTGTTGACACCCGTCTTGGACTTGGCTACCGGTTAGGAAATATTGGCGATGCTCAAGTGGTATGGGAAATTGGACCTCAGCTTTTCACAGAGCCATTAAGAAATGAAATGCGACCATACACTCAAAAAAGAGAAAGTGGTTTGCCAGCTGAAACCTCAAATTACTATGAGCCAAGCCTTGCCACAGCTGCAGAAAAGACAATGCAAGAAAATGAGGCTAAAAGGCGAATGGTTCAAGCAGCCCTACAAGAACACATTAGAGGCAATCAATTCGCAAGTGTATATCCTCAGCCGTCACAAAGAAGGTCCAGTCCGTATGGAACCAATAAGAAATCTTCACCTTCCACATCCTCAACATCGTCCTCATCTTTCTTTAGTTCCATCCCTTTTGCAGACCACCTCAGAGGTTTTTGGTCAGGACTCACTAGCGGAATTACCAATAACAATGACAGTGCAGATGACTCTTCCTCCTCATCCGCAGCCTCCGAGTACAATTTTGACGATGTTCGAACCGACTTTAGTAATAACTTAATGAAACGATCTTCCCCAGACTATACAGAGTATGAATCCAGAGCTTATCATCCACGAAGAAAAGAAGATGACCGGACTGATCCTTCCCATAGCACACTTACAGATTATGAGAGATTGTTGCTGCAGCATGGTAAAGATGTAGGTGTCGCTAACACCAAACATGGAGTGGTCGAAGAACCCCAACCAAGTGAATCCAGCTTCTTCTCCAGGTGGTTTAAAAGTTCGCCGTCTTCACCAGCATCCAATACAGAAGTCGATTCTCGCGTAAGCCAGTCATCGCAACGTTCTCAATGGAATTCGAGGAACAATGGATTTTCAACCAGAAATCCTACAGCTGGATCAAACACACTCCCTGCTAAACCATATCGCCAATCCTATCAAAGCTCCGCGAAAAAGTCATATAGCACTGATCCAAGTTTCAACGGACGGAACGATGTGCAAGGCAGATCCAGTAGTCACCCGAGGAGAAATAGTAATCAAAGGCCCCCAAAACGACGAAGTCATAATCCCTTTAGAAATTGGTTATCTTCATTTAAATCAGCTCCAACTCCACCAAAATCTCGAACACATCAAACAGTTGGGTTCGGTCGAAGACAGTTTACCCGACCGTCAGTTTCCGGCAATCCTAAACTTCAACATTTCAAAAACATGAATAAAGATTTACTAATGGCAGATGCTAATGATGATTTTGTGGAATCGGCTGGCGTTGAATCTTATGTACCACGATTCCAACAGCCACTGTCTTATCATCATGATAAAGAATTCCCAGATGTTCCACAGTCCTCTCGACGGTATAAACCATCTTCGTTTGCATCACTGACGCATGCTGAGCACATAGTCGAACCTGCCCTACTTTATGATCATCTTGAGGTTTCAGAAGAAATCAGCAATCCTGAAGCCGATGAAAGTTTTGATAATCGTAACAAAGTTGGTGTTAACCCAACGCTAAGAGAAATGGAAAAGAAGAAAGTATTGGGGACAACCGCAGCAAAGCATCAGCAAGCAATAACCAAAATCCAGCGTTTGCGAGTTAGTAACAAAAACAGAAGCACAACAGCCGGAAAGCAACAGATAATTGTCAAAAGTAAAGGAACATCTCCACGGAACAAGCCAATAAGTGCTGGAATCAAAACACACGGAACATCCGAGTCATCGACTGCATTCCCATCTGTTTTCAGCACCATCGGTACAATCCTTAGCGGAACGACAAAACCCAAATTGAAAACTCTTCTTGAAAATGCCCCCTCCTTTTTACCCTCAATCCGTATACTACCACGGAAAAAGAATAACGAAGATTCCAAAGCTAGAACAAAACTGACAATCCAAAACGGCAAACCCGCAATTATCGTTCCGATGAGTGATGATGACGATGACCAAGAAACTGCGGCGGACGAAGTTGAGCCTTTCGTCCAGGTAGGTCATGACATGTCTTTCGACGACTTTCAGTCTCTAATTGGGTCTAGTATAAAAAACAACACAAAGAAAAGAAGGTTCAGGATTCGGGTAAAAGAGAGTGTTCTCAATGGTGACAATGTAGAGCAGTCTAGAAAGGACGGAGAGGGCGAAGATGAGGACAATGATGATGCTAAAGATATTTTTGTAGACATCGAAAGTGGAGAGGTTAGCGTTCTCAAACCTGTAGCTAGCTTAATATCCTTCGCTCCAAAAAAAGAAGAATCATCTGACGAAGAGGATGTAGATTATTATGAAGATGAAGATGGGGACGGGGTTGCCGATGTAGATATGAACAGGAAGGAACACATTTTTGATGCAATTCAAACGCAGCTTGTGAGCAGCTTTGAGAAAATGAAGAAACGGGCACAAAAGGCTGAAGCGAAAAAGCGAAGAAAGCAGGAACTTGCAGAAAAAGGAATGGATGAGTCAATGGACGTTGTAACCAAATATTTTGATCTTCTCCAGAACACCTCTGAGCAAGAGAAAACAAAGAAACCTAAACCAGTGGGAGGTTTGTCACTGTAAACTCCTAACCAGAATATTATCCAGTGATTGAAGTGAGCAATTTTTACACAGTCCTAGTCCTTATTTACATGCAAACCTAAGATAATGCAAGAGTTTCATGTAATTCAAAGAAAATTCAAGTAGTTTTTAGAATTCCTGTACATATTTCAGTAATGCGATATGCATATGAATTGTCGATAAAATAAACTTTGAGATAATTTTTATTAAGTTAGTTTAACTGAAACATCATCTGCTTAATGATAATAACACATGATGATTGAAGTAATTTATACATTTAAAGATAAAAGTACTTTGTAAAGACTTGAGAAACTTTATTTAAATGCTGCAATTTTCTAATTTATTTGTAACTATACTATACTGTCCATGATGTACATTGTATGTTTGTAATTTTTATTTATTGAAATGCAGCGTTGCTCGCTGTACGCCTAAGATGTTCGAAAAATGTACTCGACTATTATTTGATACATTAAAATGGAGTTGATAATCAACCAAGAACGGTTATGTATTTTAAGCTGTGTCAACAAAATGCAAGTTATAACAAGATGACGACCTGTTCCAACGAACGTTTAGTCCAGAAATAAAACAAATGAAGCAATTACGTGAGTCAAATTATCATCATGCATAAAAAAGTAAGGCATATCGTTAGTCTGGCTGAGTCTGGCAGTCATGTAGAATAAGGAGTTGATTCACAAAGTTGTAATTGTAAGCCACAACTTTATCAATATCAATACTATGACATGACGACATTCGACATGAGATTTAAGCCCTTGTTGTGAGCTAAAATATGTGTCCTTAATCTCTTCGCTCTTCTTGAACGCAGTATTCAACTTTGATTTTATGCGGTAAAAAGGAAGGAACAAAAAAGTTTAACATTTATTACAGCTTCTTGGAAAATAATATCATTTATCATGAATCCATGGAGGAATAATATTAAAATCAATTATATACAGTATACAAGTATACTTGTCTTTTCTCAGCATATATTTCACCAACCTACAACGCTTCTGCGCACAAGTAAATAAAAAACAAGCACATATACTGCCCGGTCATTCATTTATCAGCGTAATGCGTAGTTAAATTAAAACCTGGAATTAAATGATATGTTCAATTTAAGATACAGCAAGTTATATCATGTCTTTTCATATCTTAAATTCCTTTTTGGATCATTGACATTTGACGCAAGTGAAATATGTTATATTCAAGACATACATATATGACTATATCAAAATATAAGTTTAAACCGTCTCTGCAAATAATCTGAGTCAATATGTGCTTATCTACATTTAAAATGCACTTAAGATTTCCAGGACAGCTCGGTGCCTAGAGCTTCACCCAACCTTTGAGAATTTTGGATGAAGTTGAGTCGAGTCGGACTGAACCAGCAAGACATTTTTCGAAGATGTTTCAAAACGTGTGCATATCTGACAAAAGTGACAAATCAATGTATACCGATGTGGCAATTTAATTACCAATCGAATCCAAGACATGTAATGTCATCGTCATCCCCTTTCCATGTTGTGGCGAGCTACTCATGGTGGTTTATGATATTATAATGTGTAAAGCCAAAAATGAATATAAACATGGGCGATCGGGACGCTGATGTAATTGGGTTGTTATTTTACCTTGGACGTTCGTGCATGTGGTAATAGTTCATAAGTTATGATTGAAATATTGCATTGAAAGAAATATAAACCTGAGAAGTCTAACATAAATATTGCATGATAAATACTACAGGGATACAGGGGTAGTGATACTATTATTACAGTTGATGACTACAACGGACTACTTTACATTTTTTAAATAAGCGTTAGGATGGGGGTTAATATTTCTTCCTTTAAGACAACACAAGAAACTAAATAACGAATTTGAATGAACATTATTTGAAAGTAATTAGATTTCAATCGATTTCACTTTTTGAAATCATACTTTTCCATATTGAAACAAAGTCTGCCGAACTCATAATGTGAAAAATATATAATACGTATGGTCAAAAATTCGAAGAATCATAAGTATACGTACTTGCCCCACTTTCCATATTATTACTTCATCCTACATTATTAAATATGAAACCCTTGATTTCTGCAAGCGATTGAAATTGAAATTATACTGACGATTGGGGTTGTAGGTCACATAATATTATTCCATAATCATGTTAAATATATATAATTGGTCGGATACTGTAGTGTGCTTCCTTAGCTATGAACTCATTGACCCATTAAATATCCGTTTACTTTTTAAATAAAATACGTATAGTTGCCTGTCTAGTCATCTTAAATTAACCCTCGCAGAAATCTCAGCGCAGCGTACTAAAATTACGTTATGATTTTATGATTTCAGTCAAAGAATAATGCGATACATGTATAACAACGACAGGTTAGGGACCAGACCTAGGGTAATTGACTGAACCAAAGGACTAAACATTACAAGCTCAAAAGCAATACAACTTCGAGTTGGCAAGCTTACAGGTTCGGAACTTTTTGTTTCATTTAAGTACAACTATGAAGTTGTAAAATATCGTTGAACCCTTCTTGGTATTTTTAAGGTGACGATTTATCTTATACTTCTTTGTTTAAAGTCATTGTCCTGTGTAGTTAGTTCGGTTGCATTAAACTGTCGACCAATCTAACAACACCGAGAGGAAGAATGCTTTTCACCAACCATTAAATAAATGGATGGATTTGAATAACAATTTTAAGAATAAAAATCGGTGTGATAAAACGCCTTGTGAACTACTAAAGAAGCAATCATCAAGGATCTCTCCAAGGAAAACCACATATTGTAACTCGACTCGTGAACATTTTTGCTTTCCTTATAGATGAAGCAAGTACCTAGATTACAATGTATATGTATGTAAGCAAGAAAAAATTCTTACGGCAATCTCTTTACTGACCTATGACGGATGTAGGGATTTGTAAAATCCGTCATATTAATAGACCTACCATTAACTGTCATATGATTCTAATTAAAATGCATAGCATATATCCTATCATGTTGCTTCAAAATGATCGTTAAGTAATGTAATCTGGATAAAAGTGAACTCATGAAAATCATGAAATACAAGCAGTCTACAAAATACATAGAGTTAACAATTAATTGCGAGTTAATTTATTCAACTATGAAAGAAGCATACAAACTGCAAGTTTACCCATCGTGAAATTGGCTTAATGGGGCATGTTTCAGTATTTACTTAAAATCCTTCTGACGTAAATTGAATTTAACTAGGTAAGCGTAACATACGTGAATCGTGGATTTGCCTTTATGATTTTTATATAAAACTATGATGCGCCAGAGTTTGCTCGTTTGGGAATTCCAAGATTTCCAAGAAGAGCGAAAATCACGCAAACAAGTACATACGCGTATGGAGTGATAATGCAAAAAAGAAGAAGATATATATACCTATGAGAAAATTAGCTCTGATTCTTCTCAGTTTACATAGGTCACCTTTATCCACCCGCTTGTTATTCATCTCTCGACTCTCAAGCATAATTACTCGTCAGTTGAGTATCTTTATACCAATGCAATTCAGCAATTGTTTATTTGTTCTTTAAAATATGTCCATGAAACAATTCCCGACGACGTGAATCTCAAATTAATTCATCGCATATGAAAGCCCTATAAAAAGCAAAATACATGGTAAATGGATATGCAATGCACGCATTAATAAATATTATGCTTAAACTCGTTTTTAAAAATAATAATATCATTATTGCAACTTGCAACTGGATGATGATGATGCTGTTAAATGTTTCTCATTCTCATTAACACATCCTACTTTTGAGAAAAGGACGCCAGTGAAATTCGATATTAATGGACAGTTTACATACATACATCACAACTGCATTAACGTCATTGTAAAATAAAACTTTTAGATGGGATCAAATTCCTTTGTAACATTGTTGGATTTTTTTGGGCAGTTCTTTCAGAACAAAACTGACGATGGGTGTATGCAAGACGTTATGTAAAGTAAAAGTTTTACGTTAGGTTCCTGCTCAAACTACTCAGCAGACACTGAATTAAATTTACTAAGTTGATGTACATAGGTGTAATAATATGTAACGTCCTCATGGTTCATGGTCGTTGTCGTAATGCTAAATGCACATGTATGTGATGAACAATAAATTTCTAATACATCCAAATCCCAACCACTGCACTGGTTCACAATTCCCTTTCCCATTCGTCCGTACCCTCGTATTTAAACTTGCTCTTAAGCAGTTTGTACCGACAGAGTAAATGATGGGGGTATAATATGTTATGCACATCTGCCACCATCTCCATATTAACTTTAATATCAGGTTTGGCATGTGTATTCCAATAACTGACAGTCACAGCAGAAACAACATTTTGTATGTCTGGTTAGGGCCATTGCTTCACTAGACCATAAAGATTTTGCTCATTCTGACTTCAGACCTCGTTGATCGAGCACTCACTCAATCTTATTTATTGTGAAATAATCTAATTCTTCCAAGTAGGAAGTAATTATAATTTGTCTGTGATAATTTTCTATTTCTGTAACAAACTAGTCTTACCCTGTGATAAATCTTCGCCACAAATAAAGTATGAAACTAAAGGGCAATAATATATTTGATTCTCAAATTTCGAAATTATCAGTATTTCGAAAAATAAACGAAAAGAAAAATGGAGGCAGCTTTATTACAAGCTCTCCAGGACTGGACCATGCAGACTTGCAAAGGAAACGGCTGGTTGCTTTTGTGCGAGGAATTGAAGTATGTGGAGCAGGTGTTGCTGCTGGAGTTGCGTGCACGAATAATGAATTCACCATTAACGTTGACACATTTGGTTAGCTTTATAGATTTATAGCCGAAATAATGTGGCGATTTCGTATTGGCTGCATGATACTATATGAACTGCAATGAATGTGTTTACATGAGTGTTGATCGTTGACAAACTTTCTCTCCATTTTGCAGATTATGATAATTTGGCATTCCAACTTCAGCGCATCACCTCTCAAGGCTCATCAGTTGTACCAATGAATCATGAAATGACTGAATTAGAAAATCATGTAAAGATACGCTACGGAATTAACGAGCCTGGTCGTTACGTGTTGGACATAAAATACTTGGATATTCCAGTGCCGCACTCTCCATTTAAAATAAACGTAAACACACATCATCTATAAATCTCCTCAATATTACGTACCCAAAATCATCAACATTTGATTATGATTATTTGTTAATGTGATTGCAACAAATAGATTCTGCGATGGAATGAAGCGGAAAGGGTTAATGGAGTGGTCGCTCAAGGGAAAGGCTTAAAACGATGCTTGGCAGGTACGGAGAAATAATAATATTATGTAAGTGAACACAAGGGGTGTAGCGAGACTGAAATAACGAAAACTTATTAAAAAATATTTTCTAGGCGATATCGCTAGGTTTCAACTAGACACAAGAAAATCTGGACGTGGCCATATATCTGTTGTTGCAGATTCGAATTCGAATAACTTTGAAATTCCATTGTGTATTGTGGAGTCTAAAAGTGGTTACAAAGTACGTTCCCATTTATTAAAAAAAACATTTTTATGATTATAAGAATACCATAATTGTCAATTTCAAATAACTTATCTGAATTAGGTGAAGTATCTTGTAACATCGCCGGGGATTTTTTTTCTTCGCATTAAATTTAATGGGAGGCATATTACTGGATCTCCATTCATGGTAGAAGCTGAAAATAAGCGAGAAATTCCAGAAAGTGTCAAGAACTTATTGAAACGAGAATTATTTGTGGTCGGAAGCAAGGAAAAGAAGAATGATCTAGAGCCTTAAAACTGCTTGAGTTGCCGTATTGTTTAGATGATTTTGATTCTGTGCAATTATGAAAGCACTCTATTTCTATTTCTATCCAACTTTACACACATCACAACCTTTGACCTACAAACTTGTTACATAAAACTTGTTTATTGTAGGCCTTGTACAGCAAGTAATAAGACATAATAGATTGATCTGCTTGATTTGTGTTTGTCCGCATGACACGTCTGCATTGCATTGCAGTGTTTTCTTGTTATATAAACGAAGGTTTGTCACTGTTCACGGCCACGGCGCTGTAAAATGGTACCGAATTACCGAAACTGTTAAAATATTTAAGCGGTTTTAGAATTCCTTTCCTACAAGCTCATCTGAGCTTTATAATTCAACATATTTTCATTTGTGTTTATATTGTGGGGTTTTTCCTAATAAAGGTTGTATTTTAAATATGCTAACCAGTTAATTTATTAAACAGATTCGTATTATTCAGATTCAGATGTAACCACTAAAGTTATTCAAAATAACCTAGCAGGGCCCAATATTGATTTTGATTGAAACAAGGAGATTCATTCTGTATATGTATCGATACCCATTGTGTTGTGATATGACGTATGACGATTAACATCCAAACATTCTGCAAATCCTTTTCTTCAGGCTGTGCTTCAAGACATTTCACGTTCAAAACATTTGACATTCATTGCTAATTTTTCAGAAATGCGGATATTTATTCGTTTTACACTTTTTTAAGCGATACATTCCTAAAATTTTGGTACATTTTGCTATCATATATAGTGTACAACATTATTACCTTCGAAGTTTCTCATGCGTCCGATTGATACTTACGATTAGCTTGACGTAACATTCAGGCAAAACTATTAGATTAGGTACGCTATAAAGGCGCATAACTGATTTGGAATCGCAGTTTATGTACTTACAGTAATTTAACCCTGATTTCTACAAAATAATCCCAAAGAAAAGAATCTCAAATTCAGCATTTTCCACCGAAGACACACCTAGATTATTTTGTCGCCTAACCTAAAAATGACTGATTGTTATTACATTAAGTAGTTGATAATAAATTAGTAAAAACAGGCTTACTTTACATACATCTATCTGTCACAACAAATCATAAAAACAAGCGGACTAGTGGAGACGGAGTACTGTGGTAGTGAGACTTCTTTACGCAATATAGCACTTAAATAGACTCCATTTTTTGTAAAACTGGTTTTTAATCCTATATTTTTCATGAAACTGTTAAACAGTTCCTTTAGGCATTCCGTAAAGTTTTGTTCCAAAATTTAGAGTGCGCAATGGTAAGCCGAGCTGCCGACATAGGTTGCGAGAACGCCAGATCTGTAAGAGGCGAAATAAAAACACAAGTGAAATAAAAAAAGTATGTTCATGCACCAAAACGCAACAGCATGCTTGTCTACCTTGATAGTCATATCATCAGAAACTGTGACCAACATTTCCGGTTCTTTCGGACTGAATGCCACAGAATTCACAACGTCTTTGTGGGGAATCTTCGCCAAAGATATGCCATAATGCCTGTCCCATATGTAACCTAAAATTCACCAAATACAATTCACCGCTCATAGGATTTTGCAACGATTATAGAAATGAATCTGACGTATATTTATATAATACCGTGCATACCATGCTTATCTTCTGCTCCGCTTGCTATGTAAAGCTCACTCGCATCCAAAAAAATGAAAAAACATTCGTCATTAGGAGTATAGGCCCGGTGGGCGCGCCTCATCATACCAACTTGCCTGAAATATTACGATCATCGTGTTAGCTTGTAAGTTGAAATTGAAAAGCTATATGAAAATGTACTTAACAATAAAACAAAAACGTTGTTGATTTTTACGTCAGAGTAGCTAAGTCTATGACATGTAGATCGATTTCTTGTGCAATTGGTGGAGGTTCCAAAGGGTCGCTGATTCTGTATCCTTCTGGCCAAGGTCTGCTATTTACATAGAGATATCGATGATCTGGAGAAAGCGCCATTCCTATGACGTGTCCATGCAAATCAATTATCTTATCCACCTATCCAAAATATATTTACATTTAGCTCGATCTCTAACTAATGCAAAGGGTGTATAACGATTCAATTTTTTTTTAAACTAACCTCATCAAACCGATTTGCTGCCCTATTGTAATCTGGCCAGATTAGTGACGGATCTGCCTCCCCAATTCTTTGCATCTGTTTTCGTCTGTTGTATTCCTCAATTCTTTCTTTTAGGGTCGGTCCGGGATCTATACGTCCATTAAAAGTAATTGGATTAATTTTCTTAAATCCAAGTTGATGAGGAGTATATGTCCTGGATCCACACGTAAAAATTAGCCATTTCGGTCTAGGGTCCAAAAATTCGTCTTCACTCTCGAACTCAACGGAAGAGTATTTTCTAGGTGATGAATCTGAAAGAAGAACACAAAATTCCGTAACACATCAGCTCACTGAAATGATACGTTGTATAATACACATGCAGGGCTGTATAGTCCAATGTTATTGGATATTTTATAACCCCTTGGGGGTTTTCCACTTTTTACTACCTTGATGAGTCCGTTGACGCTTATGAGGTCTGGCATGTGCTGTCACTGTTTCATCTGTTGGGCTGAGATTTTTCTGACTGGGTAGCTCATCCTCAATACTATTTTCTGCGGACTCTGCATCACTAACGGGACTTGACGTTGTAACTGGAGATTCATTACATGAAGGCGACTGTGAAAGCAAAGATCCTCTGCAGCTACTGTGGCCAGGGCTTCGTTCAGAACAATATTCATCGGAATAATTGATATCTGAAACGTTTTCGAATGGCTTCCAAGTCTGAAAATCTCTCTGAAAAGAACGTTGAGAGGTGGAAGCACCTCTGTCTATCAGCTCCCTTTCCAAAGGGAGATTTGAGAGAGGATTTCCAGTTCTTACAAGACGACTGTTAGATAAATTTGAATTTGACTCGTCAATTTTTCCTTTCCTGTCAACTGGCTGACGATTAGTTTCTCCACTTGATGCACTTTCCAGTTCCACGCAATTAGCCACCATTAATGACCTGACAGATGATGCTTTTGGATTGTAAAATCTATAAAGTTCATTCATTACGGATGCGTGCTCCGACTCCGCTTCCTTTAATATCAAATTTTCCAGTTTTTAATAGACCTACAGCGGATATAGGTAACAATTATATATGTGACATAGTATAGTAGCCTTGTACCTGCGAAGCTTTATTTAGCCAAATTACAGATTTGCTGACCATATTGCCCAACCAATGCAAATTTCCAGAGAAGAAAAACATTTCACTGTACCAGCTGCCAAATATATCGTATGGCTTACTTACTGTGCGACACTGAAGTTGAAAACCATCTTTATATCAATAAAATATACGTTTCAATTAGTAAAAACACACATCGATTCTTTGTACAAAGCCTTTCCGTAAATCTTACCTTTCAAACTAAATATAGCAATTTCTCCAGAAGTGCTGTGTAATCCAAACAAAACGCCAGAGACTAACAGCAGTGTGTCAGATTCATTAAACTGAGAAAATTGAGTATATTTCCAGCTGAAAGTTTTCATATTTTCTGAGTATTCTAATTTCACAGGATGATCACTTTTCCAAACCTATCACGTAAAGAAAAGAAATATACCTTATATAACTTATAAATGTCAAAGAAATTTTTTACCATTTCCCTAAATTACCATTTTTTACTCTTGCGAAATTTGTTACTTTATTAAGCCTTACATAAACAAATCCATCTTTCGCTGTAGTGGCAAATCGTTTCCCATCATGTGAAAATGCAACGTGCAACACTTGATCTGTGTGTTTGGTAACTACCTCAGTTTCCACGATTGGAATTTCGTCAATCAATCGGATGAACTCTGTCTTCCAAGACGTGTTACCTAAACCCATACATAAGCATGTAAGTTTAAATACGTCAATTCAAATATCTTGTTAAACAACTGAATAAATATAACATTCTAAACTTGGACCTTACACAGAGGCTCGTTAAACTTGTTTGGAGAGAGAACAAAGTGGCGATGAAATAAATTTCTCCACAGAATCTCATCATCGGCAACTCTATTTAACTTAGCGCTGCACTGCGACGCAGATATTAAGTCAGAGTAGCTGAGATAATCAAAAATCTGGAGGAGCAAAGAATCTGGAAGATCTTCCATGTTTAAATCAAATCGAGCAAGAGAAAGTTTTCTTGCTGATACAGTTTCACAAGTTTTCACAGAAGTCTGCTTCCACTTCAATGCTTCAATACGAACAAAATCTCTTGATGTCTGCAATCATCCCTCTACACATCGCTGATCTTGCCAACCAGTTTAGTTAGTTTTGCACCTTGGTCCACTGTACAAATATTCAAAGTATAAAATTACCATTTCACTTCATTTAGTACCACGAGGAACATAATTATATGGAAAACTAAACTATCTTTCGAAACTATATCCAGACTGAAATGTAAATTCATCTCAGTGCAGTTTTTTTACCTAATAACGAAATTTGTTATGAATGTCATTCAGATGAATTTTGGAACAAAACTTTGAGTAGTCCCCTTGCAAGACCTGCAATGCAAACGCATATCAACAATCTTTATATGTAAATACAGAACAGCTGCATATGTACAGAAAATTAATGACGTATTTACTAACACTGATACCGAATGTGGATGTGTACATGTGAAATATATGTGAATGCATATCACTTTGTGTACAGATAACAGCCAAGTACAATACTCTTTGCTGTTTGGTGAGTTTTCCCTTCCGACTTTCTTCACCAAACTAGCAAATCATTGATCAATAGTGGAATAAACCCAGCAAACGGATATAGGAAGTAGTCGTACCAAGTGCTTTCACCCTTTTTCCTAATCCTGTTTCCAAGTTCCCACTTCCCATCCACCGTGAGTGTTAGTATTGTATGAGCGAGAACGAGCCACGAGATAAGAAGATTGAAATGGTACTGACTGACGGTGACACGGTTATTAACTTCAAATAAGTTGACCTGGGTTTCGCACACAAAAAAATGCGCAGTTTTTTAAATGTTAATATCCACCGACATAGTTAATTATGCTTCTAAACCGCTGTAATATCATCGAATAGTCGTATTCAAAACTGCTAACATTTAATGTATCCTTATTCCTTACTACTCTTCGCGCTTCTCGGGTAGTAATACGTTTAAAAACTTTTCTAGTTTTCAAATTTGTTCCCTTTAAACTTTTTAGTTCGAGACACAACTTAATTCATTAACCATTCTAACTAGCAGAAATTGCCATCGATCAAACAAATACCAATTTCATAAAGTTTTTGGTATAAATGAAAAATGACATGAACATTGACAAAAGTTGGAACATCCAGTTAGATAACCAGACATACAACGACGTGTTTTATCGGCATAAAGTTGTGCTTGTGCACTAAAAAGATGGGTTTGCATTGCACACTGCACAGTAAGAAGACCACCTTTGGCAAAAGTACAATATCCTAATAGGAAGAATCCTAAAAATCCCAATTCTCCTCGCATACACAAACACACATTCTTGTCTTGTAGTATTGTAGTAGCGTAGATTTCATTTCGTGGGTTGTGTTGTGACTCATGGCAGGTACAACTTACTAGTACGTACTTACTTATATAGTTAGTAGTAGTAGTAGCCGATGTAGAGTAGAGTAGAATCTTGCAGCCATAAATGCTTGATTAGATAATGATAAGATTAAACTTAAACCATAAAAGTTGCTTTCATCATGAATCACTTGATTTGTTTTTGAAATCAGTTTTAGCATCTTGGATGTATTGTGACCAAAGTTTCCCGTTATCCTTCTATATGATAAAATAATTTGCTTTAATGATGAGCATTTTTATGATTTGGCGATAATGAGAGAACGAATTCGATAAGGTTTGATAATGCATTTGCAAATCTCAAAACAACTGATTTGGGCACCCAAACCGTAATGCACAGTCTGTGAATGTTGGCGATGTAGACTACTCAAATCTGCGTATGTTTCGCAATCTGCTGTGTGTACTGGTAATACCAGAAAAATGCAGGAAGTAAATTAAATTAATGTAAATAGATTCAGGCAATTTCCTTTAATCGGAAATGAGTATTTTATTGAGGAATGAATCAATGAATGGATCTTATTAATGCATCTGAACCGATTGATTGTACACTTTGACCATCGCAATTTTTCCGCATACAATTTTACCTTTATAGCCAATAAGGTGCCTGTCATCTTGAAAATTTGGCTGAAATTCATACTCGTCAATTGTGAAAAAAAAACTTCTCACTCAATACTAACAACTAAAGTAAATGAATTTTATCAATAGCAAACTATCAAATATTCATGAAAAGTAGGTAAAATATATGTACATGTATTATGTTTACCAAAATTCACTTAAAAGTCAGCTAATTTATAAGACTAGAGATGATTGATAGACACAGGGAAAAGTGACGACATCTGAGATTTGTCATTGATTCACTGGTGTTACAGCACAGCGTGGGCACTGGCCGACCTAAATTCTTACTTGTGTGATGCGATGATACGATGGATGGTAGTGATGATATGATGTAACTTATCCGCGAAAACTTACGATGAGTCATGAATTATGAACTACATTTTCCCTCAGCATGACAAAGATATTATGATGACATAATTTGATTTTAAAAAAAGTAAATACTCACAAAACCCGGCTAGGATAAATTCCCGTAAAAAATGGTGACTGTGGTCTACGTTTAAATCTGCAAAAACCTTGAATATTATAGTATGGCCTTTTCATCGAGAATTTATCTTGATGTACTTTATCACCTGCTCACCCTGCATCTGCATACGAGACAAGATGCTTTACTTCCGGTTTCGTTCCATGAAATCCAAACAAGTATAACACCACACGTATGAAGTAATCGACAGCAATAAGATACGAGTGTGCTGAGTAAAACGGGGTAGATTGTAAAACAAACGAGAGGACAAAACGACACGCGTTCTCGTACCAAAATACCCGAAATTTACTGAAGAAAATATTTACCAGACCATAGCATCTCTTGGGTACGTACGGAAATCCACCACAAAAAATTGATCTTAAGTGACAAACGCATGAAAAGAAGTGCATACAACTTTTGGCTGGTTGTCAGATTACATGCATACTTACGTACAGTATATACTCATATAAAACGTCAAATTCTTTGAATTTACTCTTTGACGCTAACTTTGGAGAGTCATTGCATTGCTGCAAAATGCGCACCAAAGAATAATGTGTACTTCGGAGCAACTGATTTTGGATCATGGTATCGTCGTGAGTAACCTTTGCGCATTTACATGTCTGTGCTTTATTTATTTTTTGTATTTTTAGTACAGACCTGCCAGTTCTCCTAAAACTATTTCGCACTCTGCTCTTCTTCGAAACGTTGTTAACTAACAGAACAGAATCCCATGTGTTTATCTATGAGGGTTGGATACAATTTCATTATGTAGACTTGTATTATGCTTTAATAAAGGTGTGAAGGAAGTGTGAAGGAATTTCGGTTAACTACATTGATGATGCCACTTGGACTCATGATATATTATGATCATGTCGGAAAATTCATGGAAAGAAACTGACACGAGTGTTTGTGAAAATCAATGGGAAACGGAAACCATTTGTACTTTTATGTTTCAATTTATATCAATAAATTGCGATACATTTACATTTTACAGGTGTCATGTTGTACATACTCTAATATATCGTTATGATTTATATCATCACAAAAAAGTTGAAGACATGTCATGTTGATAAAAACGTTTGAGTAAACCATTAATATTTTTACTTATCACAAAGTACATATCCTAACCTACGCACTACAAAACATGTTTAAATTATAATATAAGTACCTCATTATACAGACTAAAACCAGAAGATATTATTAAATTTTATCTTTGATATATTTTAGGGAAAATGTTTGGCAGCGAAAAAGGTCAAAGCCTCGTTAAGTACAGATCCCTTGATCCAACTGAATCGCGTTGGATTAGCTTAATAACGGTAATAGTCGAAGGTTTATTGCATAATTTTTACTGCAAATTAGCTCAGAAACCTTCACTAAATGAAGCTCACGTGCAAAATTAAGTCTTTCTACTTCTGCCCTAACAAGCAATACAGATCTACGTTAAGATTCATAGAATAATTTTAGCTTTGTCTGAGATCCTTATAAAAGATAACGGACGAAAGGAGAAGAAGAAAGGAGTTTTAAAATGTAAAAAGAATGTCTATACATGGGTGAATTTGTAAAATCTGTCCTTGACATAGTCATGATGTCATGTTGGCTCATTCATAATAAAACCCAAAACTCAAAAACTTTCTTTTCAAAGTTCATCTCTCTTATATGATCAACAGTTTTGGATAAAATTCTTTATGGAAGGAGATGTCATGGACGTCTACATTAATCACTACAATCCATCATAACATAACGGAAACATTATTGTACGCGTATCAACACTCAACACCATAGCCAGGTTACTCACTAGATTCGTCGTTCGTCAATTTTCAATTCACCGGTCAGACGTGTTAGGTGTGACAAAAATTAGTATGCATTTATATATGTTCGATCACATTATATTTTTCCATGTCTGTTGAAAAACATAATATTGTATTAAGTTTTTTAAAGACCTTAGATATCCAGAAGGATAAAATCGCGCTTAGCTTAAATTCGAAGTCTACATTCGTCCAGTAACCTATTATTTAGCATGTGAAGTTCACTCTAACCGTGAATTTATAGATAAGTCTAGCGTTTCTGTACAACGGAATACGCTTACATTCTCTTGTTATCCAATAAATTGGCAAGCTTGTGAAAGCAGCAGATTACTAACATTTGTCATATTTCTGAATGTTCTTTACACCACAAAAACAACACAATGAATATACATTTCGAACTTATCCATATTAAAATAATTTTCCTCCCGCGTCAAAGTTCTATTCCTGTAATCATAAGAAGTTGTCAAATTCATTATGCCTACTAATTAGGATATTCAATTGCACTGTAGACGATAATAAATAAATTGTTCGCTAAAGTACAACTATGCTAAGTACTATAATTATGCATCATAATTATTTGGCGAGAAAGTGAAACTTATTTAACGAGAAAATGTCTAAAGTTACAGTGTTATTTCTTTCGCCAGTGAACGAGATGTGAACATTCGGTTTCATGTAAAGCTCCAATTCGTTCACCAATTTCACATTTCAGTCACTGAATTAGGCACTTAATTATGTCATATTATAAAACATATATATAAAACTACTCAAAACCGTAAAACGCAGTAAGAAAATCGAACAATGAACAACAAAAGGTTTCACAACGTTAAGTACTCTTATATAAAAACAACAAGAATTACAAAGGGTATTCTCGACGCTTCTCGACATGATGACCTGTATGGCCACGAATCACGGCATCGTTGGGATCCTCACATCCAATTGCACCTTCATCTTCCTGCGTCAAGTATTCTCCTTTGTGTTGACTCATATACCGTCCAATTAAAATAGCCATAATTACTATTAACAGAAATAAAATGGCCAACACAGCGCCCAGAACGGCGGACTGGGTGTTTCTGTATATCCTTCGGATTTTCTCCTCATCTAACTTTGGCGGTGGGCGAACTTCTGGAATTTCAGTTGGATGGGTTACTGGCTCAACGCTGCAAAAGTCCTCCACGAGAGTTTCTGTGTTACAAAAATTCATTTTTATGTAATTCTAAATCTACACATGCTTGACCTGACAAATTTTAAATCGCTAGTATACCAGGGTACGAGTAGATATTCTTTGGTCTATCTTCCTGGAAGTAATACTTCAATGGATAGATATCATCAAACTCCACTCGGGAAATGCAGCCAACAAATCCTTCTTTCATTGTTTCGTTTTTCCCAATGTAAAGATATTCTATATTGTTGAATTGGGCGTCTGCAGATGCCTTCACATCGAATGTGAAAATTCGAGGCTCAAAATTGTCCACCTAGAATATTAAATATTATGGTAACTTATTTAAAGTAAAAAGCTAGTATTCAAAAATAAGTTTATCAATGCATGCAAAAATACACACCTTCATTATAAGCTTTGTTCCAGAATCCATTCGGCTAATTTGTACATCATGATACTGCCCTGTAGCAAAATTTTGGTCTGGGAAAATGAGTTCTTGTCTTTCAAATCCATAATCAAACACAAGTCTGAGATGACCACTGTTTGAAACCATTAAAGTAAGATATTCCCCAGTTTTGTTGCTAAACACGCCAAGGAGAAATCCGCGTGGTTCTGTGGTTGTGAACCCGACTCGGAATTTTTCAGCAATTGTGGATTTATATGAGCCACGGAATTCATACTTAACCATTGAATTAGACTGGAGGTTGATTCCGATTTCTAAAGTTGATAAATGTAAAGGCAATATCGAAAATGAGTAAGTTTACAATTCTATAAAGTAAGTAAATTAACTTTGATTCCATTATTGATCCTTCCTTACCATCTGCACAAATCGGTCCTTTGAAAGCTGTAAAACGGCAGTCACAAGTATAATGATCATATCCTTCTTCACAAGTGCCATTATTAAGACACGGTCCAGAATCACATTTTCCTGTGCAACCCTGCCTAACCCCATACGTCTGTAACTCAGCAGCAGTTTGCATGTTCAGCATTATCCCATTAATCATCAGTGCCCTGAGGCAACCGACATATCCATCACGGAAATCTACTCCAGAGCCCACATATAGTTCCGAATTTAATTCAATCGCTCTGACTTGACCCGCAGGCTGTTGAACAGTAGACGACTGAGACCCATCTACAACCAACCTAGCTTGTTTTCTGTTTTTTTCAACGTGCACGGAATGCCATTGATTATCGTTTAGCTGGGCACTAGTTTGCACGTTAACGCCCATTGGACCTGACCCAGATTCAAGTTGGAATTTGATGAGATTTCCGTTAATGATCTCGACCTTTATATAATCGGAGATTCCCTTGCTGTGAAGAATTACGGCGTTTGTAGTTGTAGTTTTAAACTCGAAATAAACATCCCAACTATGAGAAAGATCGTTTGGGGTTGGGAATGTGAGTGCAGCGTCAGACAATCGAAACGTAATCACATTATCGTAGAGGTCTGTAAATTTTACATTTGTTAAAAATAAAGTTGAATGATTGAGAGAGAAAAAATTGCACAACAATTGTACGACAACAAAATACTTACTATCTCCTGAGCAAACTAATGGGCCTAATGTATACCGTCCTTGTTTTTCATCAGCAACTGTTCCAGTATCCCCTATTCGTACTTCACGAACTGGTAAATACATCATATCTGTTAAATGGCCTTCATCGCTTAACCATGAATCCAGACCGCTGTCACAATTACACCATTTATCGGGCATCTCACAGCTGCCTCGAATTCCACAGTCACATTTCATAGAGCCAGGTAAACTATCACCCCTGTTAATCGAAAACGTGCATATTGTCAGCATAACAGTTTTTATTCTATATTTTGACTGCCACCTATTTTCTTAACATGTTTGTACCAGTAATCCATTGGCTGATTTTGTCGAGAGACCCACCAGGTATTCGGGGTCCACACGTCAGGATTCGTGACTATAAGACATTGGTTGCAAAAAGACATGCAATTACTATCACTGTTATTACGGAAATGAGCAGAAAGTGTTAACGTGAATCTTTAGTATTATTACCTGGTGTGTTAAAAAGTCTGGAGTTTCTGCACTCGTATTTAATGAATTGTCTGCATTCCATACTTCGGTTAATTACTGCTTCCATTTGAGGAAAATCACCATCATAGTTTATGACTTGCACGAAACTTCCTGGAGCATCATAACCATCAACAAGGGTTGGGTCTTCATTCATATGGTGAACAATCGTTTGCGTTTGGCCATCATGGTAGTATTGGCAGGTAACAGGGAACGGCTTCAGCGGGCCTGATCCGTCGACATCAATTATGACTTCAGATTTTTGACTAGTCCCGTGTACGTTTCTGTATGCCTAAATATATAAAGCCCATATTCGTATTATTCCACCCTCTGACTGAACATTATTTCCTAACGCATATTAGATAAGTACATACTTGACATGATAAGGGATGAAGAGGCATGTGACAGGTCGCTCCAGTATATCCAGTATCCCTTTAAATTGTAAAATAAAATGAAAGATTTTACAAACTTGTCCCCGCTACTACTTTTGCTCACACACCCACAGAAATTGCCGAGTTGGTAATTTATTTCTTACCTGCAGTCGCACTCAAATTCGGTTGAAGTTTGCTTGCATTTTGACCCATGTTCACATGGATTAGGATTGCATCGATCAAGCATTTGACAGCTATCAAAACGGAGCGTGTCTTTGCAGCAGTAGTTATCTTTCCAATCGTTTGGATTATGGAAATTTCCATCGATTGAGATTTGTCGAAGACATCCAACATACGCTGTATTTACATTGGAAACTGAAGTGGTTGATGAAGTTTCAAATACCACAGAAGCTGGTAAGCCTCCGAAATAGTATAATCCTCCAGTGAAAACTTTCACAAGTCTTGTGGTTTTCACCTCACGCTCATCTACCGAGAATGTTATCATGTTTTGGCTTATTGTGAAGACAACTCTATGCCACAGGCCATCGTTAAATGTGTCAGGAAAATTGTCTAAAATGAGTCTTGGCGTTGTATCAGTAGCCATTTCAACAAGAAGCTTTGATTTTTCCAGATATATCTATAATTCAGAAAACAAAATCCTTCCACTCAAGTCAAACGTCTCTAATATTGTTTAATCGCAAAAGTATACGAAAATTTCCTTCGAGTACCTTGAAAAATCCGACAGACGTGAACTTGTGATACACAATTACTCCATAATCTTGATACGTTCTAAACTCAAAAGTAATGTTTAACCTCTGCACTCCTTCGTAGCCCTTTAATTTAACGTTAGTTCTTTGGCTACTCCCAGGAAGGAATGTAATCGGCACTACATTCGATTCAGGACAATTAAACAAAGTATAATTTCTGTAAAATGTATTCCATTCCTCATCGTAAGGTGGATTTTTGAGGTTGTAGACAACATTTGTATCATTCAGGTAAAAGTTTTCTATACAGCCTGTAAAGTTCTTAGCTATGATTAGTCCTTCATCAGGATTTGGAACCGCCCCTATGTATAACTATACAGATAAAAACATTGAATTAGTCTAAATTATTCTCTCGCTACCCTAAGTACTAAGAATTTGCATAATTTATGGATGTTTGGACTTACAATTTTGTCAAGATCTAGCTGTTGGAAGTCTCCTTTGATTGTCTCTTTTACTTCAACTCGGTCCACGGTAAAGCTAACTTGATTCAAGAAGCGATTAATGTTTACATCATGCCAAAGATTATCATCCAGAAGCGAGCCAGCAGTTACTGATGTCATAACATTTGAGCCTATATCACATGCACCAGGTATAAATTATAGAAAATTACGTCAATATTTTTATGCACTAAATACACATTACAACTTCACAACTTGTAAAAATTATGAAAATACCTAAGTTGATATTTAAAACCATGCGGTTATCAACAAGTTGTAGAGCGAAGTAGTCGCTTTGAGTCCCTTTAGAGTAGATGAGAACACCATCTGGTAAAACGGTTCTGAAGCGAAAGTTGATAACGTCTCTGCGAGACCTGATTGGATACCTTGTAAGGTTACGGTAGACAATGGATGTCCCATTGAACGAAAGCGTCTCACTCACTGCGTATTTAAACGTTTAATAATTATGGTTATCGTTATATATCGCCTATGTTGATGCAGCATTCGATTTAACGGAAATATTTTTGAATGAATAGGTTTCCTTTACCGTAATCACACCCATATAGTTCTACCCTCATGGATATCCGATCTCTCCACCTTGTTGGATTTATCCTTACGTACTGAGCAATTATAGGCGTTTGGAAAGTGTTACTGTGAATGCTGTTCCCGTCTGAATTCCCCTTGAACAGCTACAAATGAATATTGTGGCGTGTTACACTTTATCCATTGATTGAATACACATTTCTGACGTTAGATCTTATAGTGCAATTTACATTTTTGCTAACTGTTATTAATTTGATGCTGCATGAAATTTAAACAAGCGAGATGACAGGTTTCAGGTTTATTGTTAATTACCTCTCCACTAACTGGATCGGTGTATGATGAAGCCCCTTCAGTATTAGCAAAGCCACCACCACCAAAAGCACTCATCCAATTCTCGCCGTCGTCGCTGTATTGCACATTGTACTCGGTAACATAGCTTCCATCATAACCCACAGTACCAATCTTTGTAATTTTCTTAGATTTACGTAGGTTTATATAGAGCGATTGATAATAATTTGAAACGGAGGGCTGCCAAGCCAGGGATGAACTGGCTTTGGCTGTAGTGCTGGATTTAACTACGGAAAAGGAAGGAAACCCAAAAGACTATAAGTGAAGGTAGCGTAATTTAGTGTTTCAAGTTGTTAGGTAATTACATTGCAGCATAGATTAAATCAATAGGAAAGATTAAAACAGAATTAAGCATGCTAAAAAAAGGCAGACAAACTGGCAAATCAAAACAAAACAAAATTATACCTTGTTACTTCCATCATTTTCCTTGTAGTATGAGTAGTCAAGCTCATTAACGGCATACAGAATGGAATACTCTTTGACATACTCGAAGGAATGTGCTCTCCCTTGGGACTCAATTTTTGTTATGTTTTTAATTGATCCCAAGTCAATTTGGAGATACTGCTCAAAATCAGAATTTTCGGCAGTCCACGCATACCCAGCTAGTCATTAACGATTTCAAGAATAAAGAACATAAAAATTATATATAAATTTTCACTCAAGCATGCAAAACCAAACAGTATTTTCATGCGCGCACACATAATAATGTTATTCATGAAAATTTTCACATGCCACAAAACACTCCTCATTCAGAATCAGAAACGTCAAAATAAAATACATAAATCTCATAATCAGTTTCATAAATTCATTAAATAATGTTTTTAGGGTTAAATTCCTATTATCTTACAATACATCCTAGCCTGTTCGGGTCCTCTGCCTGGGAGTTTGCTGGTAGCCGAAAGGATAGCATTTGTATCCTCTATCAAGGGGTATTCACACCAGGCTAATAGATATAATGAAATAAATATAGGTACTTGTGTTAATGCAAGGGAAAAATTCCTTAGATTTGTAGTGATAGGAAATGCTTCATATTTTGAGCATTTTATAGTTTGCAAAAACATTTGTTTTAAATAAATTTTTAAATATTATTATTGGAGAAATTTGCTCCTGTATGCTTACCATCATAACTTCTCGTACTTCCAAATAGGAAGAACAAGAAAATTCCACTTAACAATCTTCGATCCATATTTATTGTCGGCATTAACTTTGCTTACAATACATTCATTCTTGACTGTATTATTCGTTTAAATAAATGAAAAAATTATAACACTTAACACTCATTCCGGCAGGTCTATTTCGCTCGAAAATGCTTTTCCTGCTAACGTTATAAAAACTGGAGCAGGACAGAATTTTCTTTGTATGCGCGAATGCTAATTCGTTTTACAACCTAGCTGAAAGATTCGGTTTGTCACTCGAACTCGTTTCTTTTAAGATAATCTCGGAAATTTATCGGAACACATAAGTTAACTTATAATAAGTAAACATAAATACCTATACACACTGTTCGTTATTCCAGTCGGTTAGAGTAAGTGACACTTTGGTATGAAAAGCAGAAATGAATACTGTGTAAATACTAAATGTTTCCTGTCTTGCGTGATGTAATGTATAATACAATAAAAGATTTGCTTAGATTCGTGCTCTATAAATGTGATGCATATGCTTGTCTAAAAGTATTATATGAGTGTTTGCGGGGCGCGGATTGACTGTTATGATTCAGAATACTCAAATATCCTCAACAATGCTACGTGATTATGTAAAGCTAAAAAAGCACAGGAACGACATGACTAATACACCGTTTACAACCACACTAATACTGACTAGATTGCAGGTGAGACTTGTGTACAGGTGTGCGAGTGCACTGTGTACTTTTCACATCACTCTTTTCCGATCAAAATAACAAAACCCCTTTTGCTCAAAAACAGATCAACACATTTACACAAGCTGCTGTGTATCATTTATCCTCAGCTTCCTAAACCTGCTTATACTCTTTTATGTGCATGAATATACCTAGCTAGATTTTTTAACCAATTCACATCACAGGAACTGGTTAGACTGCTATTTTACCGAACTTTTTGTAACCCATCTCATTGAACCTACAACTCCCAAGTTCCAGCATAAACAGTGCAGTGCCTGTGTTTCTTAAAGGATAAAATGTGGGTAGGTTTCGATGTGAAATAATAGTATGCTATGCTGTCGGTTTGCTTTTGGATTGTTGATACAATACAAGCGTAATTTATTCTTAGACATATATCCATGTATCACATCCATTAATATGAACTCGTATGGGGTTAGGTATCAACCTGTGATGTAGATGGATAGGGTTGAATTTTTCCGTTGTGTATTCCAAATCTTTCTCCGCATCATGGACATTTCATCCAACTGAGTGAACACATTCTCTTACTTCATATTCCATTCTTATGCTGTTTCATTTTCATAATACTTCGTTTACTATACAATAGCGTAATATATCCTCCTCCTCTTGCCTACGCTCAAGTTGAAGCTGCCAACAACTGAACAACTCTTCCGTCAAATTCTGACTGACTGAAGCTATTTTTCCCCTCACAGCTTTAACTTTTTTCTACACACAGGAAAGGATATACATGCTGGCATGGAACCGAGGAAGTGTATGTCATTTTGAAAAGGGCTAGCAAATACTTGAGAATATTACAGATATTGTTTCATGATAGTGATTATAGTAAAACAGAACAGAGCGAGTACGCAAAGTAGTTTGGGTCTCTTGTAATCTTGTTATATGTCCACAGTCCATGTCTTGGTTGGTATTTTGTTTTCTCCTGCTCAGAAATATCTGCACATGAGGATACACACTTTTGATATGTGCATGTTCTTAATATAAGATTTGAAAGCACATGGCTGAACTATCTGCTGATATTTATTCTCTTCATTCCCAACACAGTCTTTAAAGATGCCGCAGTGAATGTAATGCGACTTTTTCATGTAATAAATAAATTATGCAATCACTTTATTAATATGTAGTTATTATGACTGTCAAAATGGAGATGTTCCAGCATTCCCTTTACTCACAGCAGATAAAACAACCAATCTGAAGAAAGCACGGTTCCATATTATTCCTCAGTAATATCCCTGGATCTACCAAGCATCTCATATCAACGTGCTTGTTGTAGAATCATGTCATATGACTGGATCAGATAATTATTAATTTTACGTTTGTAAACCATTTTAGTTCAAAAAATCGGGGAACCCAAAACTAAGGAAGGCTGAAGTTGTGTATATTGTTTAGTACTTCTGAATTAATTAGAGGACAGAGCGATGTCGGCATTAAACTTATGTCGGTCCATACTTAGAACTAATCAACTGTACAAAAAATGTCAGTCAGCGAGTGTTTTGGTAAATTCCAAACGACTTGCGTCCTTCAACAATATGGATGCTTTAAATTTGAATGGACTGCTCACCGAAGAGGAACGGAAGATCAGGGATATGACATTTGATTACGCACAAAGTAAACTGCAACCTCGAATTGTCAAGGCTAGTAGAGCGGAAATATTTCATCGGGAAATTTTTAACGAAATGGGAGAACTGGGATTGCTGGGTTGCACTCTTGGGTACTTCCACTTACATAATTAATTTTTATAGTCGCAGCAACCCCACTAGTTTTTTTGTTATATATGTTGTCGTTTTAAAAAAATCACAGGTACAACAAAGATCAACCTCCAGTATCCAGTATAAGCTATGGACTAATAACACGGGAAATAGAAAGGGTTGATTCGTCCTATCGATCCGCACTTTCCGTTCAGTCAAGTTTGGTTATGTATCCCATTTTCGCATTTGGAACGGAGGAACAAAAGAAAAAGTATTTGCCGAAATTAGGCTCAGGAGAGTTCGTTGGTGCGTTTGGTCTCACCGAGCCAAATCATGGTTCCGACCCTGGTGGCATGCAAACGAGGGTACGGCAGGATGGAAATGATTTCATTTTAAATGGTAATTAAAATTAAAATGGTGGATGTTAATGAGTGTGGGAGTAGAATGATAATGTATTATTTACTAATTACTACCCAAATGTAATGTATTGAGCACAGGCTCCAAAACTTGGATAACAAACAGTCCAATCGCAGACGTTTTTGTGGTTTGGGCTAAAGATGAAAGTAAAGTAATAAGAGGATTTATTCTCGAACGGGGATATCCTGGATTGTCAACACCAAAAATAGAAGGAAAATGGAGTTTGAGGGCTTCAACCACAGGAATGATAGTCATGGAAGACGTCAGAGTCCCAAAATCAAACATGCTTCAAATTCAGTCTTTGAAGGGACCATTTTCTTGCCTAAATCAAGCAAGGTTAGTATACTTGAGTAGTTTTTCTTAATGTGAAACATTGCACGATACGAAAAAATAGCTATAATTTTTCATTTAATTATAATTATCACTTCCTTGCAAGCTACCTTCAAGCTACAACTTACCAAAAAATACAAACATTGCACGAGTACGTAAATACCTAATATATTTGACGTACGTAATATTTCAAAACATAAATTCAATAAATAAATATTTTTATCATCAATCACGAAATATTATGTGTATATAGTTAAATTCACATGATTCTCATAACGCACTAAATTGCCATCCGTATCCTTTGAATGATAATTGATTCATAGCATAACATATGTATTTGCAATATAATCCGAGCAGTGAGTTGAACATAAGTTATCAAATAATGGTAAAATAAATGTTATGTATAATCACGATATTCAAGCTTTTCTGCTGATAGTGAGTACAGAGTACAGTAGCATACATAAGCACTTATCTATATTATGCATCTGACGCATAATACAACTCATATGATGTGTTCAAATCCTTTCAAATGCAATTTTCTGCTTCCACTTAAATCGACATGTGATGATCCAACTCACTAAGTCACTGACGATGAGCCGATGAGTGAGTGTCAATATTCAAAATATTTTTTCTAAATGCTCGTTGTGAATATTTTTTAATAAATTTAAATGCCTAGGAGTTGACACATGAAAAATTTGAAATTAAGATTTTTTAAAATAAGTGTTTTATAACGTCAAGCCTGTTAAGGACAAAACACATTTTACTACATATGTGAGATGAGCAATATGGGTACTATGATTAATTCAGTTTATGAAGTAACTTCCAGGATGTGCACTGATGTTGTTGGAGTAATACCTATCTCAATAGGGATCTTGACATTTTTCATAAGCTACTTTTTATTCTGGAGACCATTTAACCTTGAGCGTGTAAGCTGACGTCAATCAAGAATCCAGGAATATTTTTATTTTCAACAGGTCGCTCAAACCAGATCATTTTTTTATTTTACAATGGAAATTTTATCCATCTTGAAGGACTTTTCAGACTTCGGTTACCATAAAAGTACTTTTTGTGGAGGAAACAACCACAAAGCACGTGATGGAGCAAATGACATGAACTGTTTACGAAAACTTGGATCTCTACCTCCCGCATTTCCAAATGGATGGTTTGCAATACTTGAATCTTCTCAGCTTCCCAAAAAAGGGGTCAAAGAAGTAAATTGCTTGGGTGAGCTTTGAGCAATAATCGTCCTCAATTCCAGTCTAGATTATAAACAATGCAGCACTACTCCTACAACTCATCTACCTTTTTTATGCAAAGGTCTGAATCTAGTAGTATGGAGGAGTGAATGCGGAAAAGCTGTCGTAGCAGATACCTATTGTCCACATCTCGGAGCAAACCTAGCCGTTGGTGGAAATGTCAAGGGCGATTGTATTGAATGTCCATTTCACGGATGGAAATTCAACACGGAAGGATACATTGGTTATATACCGTACTTGGATACAAATGTACAGTCACATGTGCGTATTTGTACATTTGTAATTGCAAATTGCAACAAATGAATCATATACTGCCAGTCTTTATAATGTTATTGTCACTATTAGAATTTATTACTTCAGACAGTTACAATCGTATACGAATTCATGTGCCAGTAAACACGTAAAAGCACTGATATATTTGTTTTTATAAATAGTACAAGATGTCGGTAAACTTAAAGTTTGGGAAAGTATTGAAACGAACGGTTTCATTTATCTATGGTATCATGCAGAAAATGACAAGCCGACTTGGTTTCCTCAAACAATTTCTCAAGTAGATTCCGGTGAATGGCGGTACAGGGGAAGATCTGAATTTACTGTGGCGTGTCACATACAGGTTATCTATATATTTCTATGTACGCCATTATCAACAAATAACCCACCTAGTAGTAGATATATATCCTCTTTCGTGTTTGTTTGTATTGTTTGTATCTACGATTAAAGCACTCTTTATAAACATTGTATAATGTGGTCTGCTAGGAAATTCAAGAAAATGGAGCGGATGTAAGTCACTTGAATATAGTTCATCGTCCAGCAATGTTGGAAGGTGGGTCACCAGCCGAATCTATCCTGAAATGGAGTTTCTTAAAGCATACTTGGAGTGCCAAATGGGAAGCGAGTCAGGAAAATGGATCAACACACAAAGCGTTGATGACCGTTTCTCACGATATGAACATTTTAGGCAAATTGTCCTTTATGAAGATGACGGTGAAAGCACATCAGGTAGGAAATCATAATATACCCATGCATCAAAGGTTGAGTATATGCTCAGAACTTTCGTAGAGCTGTATCTATTTTACGTTTTCTGGAAGCAAAAAATACTTTTGTCTTCTCTGGAGGGCAACAAAAACTTTTACTTGGGAAACAATAATCAGCACTTATATGTATACTTTATTGGCAAAGGTTGGACCCACAGTACATCTAATATTTAAAGGGTTCGGTGGAATCGGGGTATTATTTTTCATGGTGACGCCAGTAAAACCATTATTGCAACGTATCACCCACACATTTTACTCCTCAAGTTCAATGCTGCATCCTTTTGGAATGTTAATTTTGCTAGGAGAGGCTATCCAGGTAGGTAGTCATTAATGCTAAACATCTACTGACGCACACACACAGAAATTACAACATATTTATGGAAATTGTGAATTTAAAGAAATTGCGTAAATCAAATTTACATTGTCCTGGTTGTTTCAGCTGCAGAGGGATATTGCAATCTGGAATAGAAAAACATATTTACACAGACCACTGCTCGTAACTGAGGACAAAACTATTAAAACATACCGGCGATGGTATAGTCAATTTTATTCTGAAAACAGTTCAAAAACAGTTTATGAACATTATGCACAAGATGATTGGTGATTCAATAAATAGTTGAACTTTCGGTTTTGACTCTCACCGTTTTACCTTTGTACTCTACGTCAGTAGCAGTTTTGTAATACAAAATATTAAGATGAGATTTATATCAGTGATTTAATTTACATTCCGTAATGTCTTGTCTTAGTGGATTAAAATTTATGCAACGAGGAGTATTTGAAATGATGCTCTCGATATTACATATGTACTATGCACATACTTCTCTTTCTTACCTAATAAAAGTTTCATATTTTTCGAATACGTTACAAATGCTCTTAATGGGCCATCCTTCTCCTTAGTTAAAATTCAAGCTGTTCTATTCTATTTTGCGTTTGCATGCAGGCGACACAGCCATTTAGGTAAGAGTGCATGGGAGTGGGAGATGTGGTGGTTGCACAGAAAAATACATATTTTCGTCAAAATGCCCGATCATGACTTGAATGGCTTAATTATCATGCCACATGTATACTGTTACGGAAATGTGGTTATTTAGCTGCATTGACTGTAAAACTTCTGTTTTTAAACATATAATAGGTGCGGTGCATGTTCCTGATGATAATCCACTCTACATTTTGTTGTTTTTAAATAATTCACACAATCCACAACTTCACATGCAATTTTATGACAGCCATGCAATTTCAAGCGGTCAATTTTCTTCCCTTCTGCTATACAAATCCTTCACTAATTAGCATATAAATTTCATCAATGGAAGCCACTGTCAAGAGCATGGTAAGTCCTTTCACTTAAAAAAGAAAGATTATAAAGTACTTAAAAACATGTTTTTAAGTTTTGTAATTTAATGTACAGGGCAGATTTCGTGATGGCAATTGAAAACTTGATCCTGCCTATACTACATACATAGACGCTATCCTTACAGTAATTACTTTTTCCACCAGGCTCCTCCTCGATAAGGTTACATTTTAATTCACAGTAGCCTACAAGTATAATTCAGAGGAAATACTAAGGGCATTCAATAGGTGGCGCGCGGTGCTCCTATTTAAATTGAGCCAATTATAAATGGCGCTCGCTGTTTGAGCGAGTTACAATAATACCGACTAAATAACAGCAGGGTTGGTGCTTAATGCAAGGATAAGTTAAAATGAATTAATTACTTAGTGTTGTCACGTGTCATGAATTAAGGTAATCACTGTGAATAAATTGATGTATTAACGGGTAAGTGGTATATCACCAAATTTGGATAAAATTAAATTGAGTAAATCCATTTTAATGATGTCACCTATATAAAAATTGAAAGCACTAATTTCAATGTGTGTTTTAAATATTTTTGGCATAGTACAAACAAATACTAACAACATTTATCTATGGGATAAATCTTCTGGGATTGCTGTATTAGATATCAAATTAATTTATAGTCAACTCTAGCTTTTGACGAACAATTTTTTCTTCGTCGGGAGAGAAAAAGAAATGAATTGTCAAAGTTGGCCACGACAATAAGATAAAAACTTATTTTAAGTATAACAACAGTAATTCGTAATTATTAAATTAATATTTATTTTGAGATCCATAGATAATGTTGATTCATCTAAAATTCAAAAACAATTTTCACTAAGGCATATTTGCCCCTCCCTCAGCGTAGCGGGAGCTTACAACTAGTATATGTATAGGTAAGTATTGGTAAGCGCTTTATCATTATATGAGGACAAGTTCAAATCAAATTAAGTGATGATGATCTCTAACGAGAAATACTATAGCTTGTTTTTGACAAACAGTACTGGGTATTGAGTGCGTCAAAGTGAATTGGGTACCAGGTGTATCGAACAATACTGACGTACAAGGCAGGCAGGCAGGTATCTTTCTTTTTTTTAATCTAGAATTTAACTGATAGAAATTTTCACTTTTCACCTCGCATGGTAAATAGAGGAAATGGAGCGGTTACATGATTTACATGATCCATGGTCGCTTCTAAAAGCTAGTGGCAAGCGGCAATTCCTATCAGAACCTGTTAACGGCTAAGGTTAAAGGGTCAGCTCTAAAATCCGACATTTTAGGCTATAACAAATCAGCTCTAACAAATTAAACATCAAATTTATCTAACTGGTATGCTAAGTTTTTTAAACCATCAGAGCTTCATGGCATATTATATTTCCCTCCCTTTATAGGCAGTAGTTATTTATATGACGTGCTTGATTCCAAAAGGTGTGCAAATCTAGAAATAAATGTGTATTTCACTACGCTGCAAAATTAGAAAAAAATAAGCTCATAAGAATTCTTCTTTGAACATTTGTCTGCTAAAGTTATTCTCTTCCTGTACATTACATTATCTAAGTGATTTATTTATTTTCATTTTGATAATGGTCGATAAGTAAATGATTGTTTTAAACAAATGCCTTGACTTGTCTTCTGAAATAGTCAAGACAAAAGCGAATGCACACGCAAATGCTGCTGCATTCTGCAGACGTTTCAGAGAAGGATCTATATCTTTTTATCAACAACCTACGTATGTGGTTGCAGCACTTTCTAGACATATAAGTGACCCTTGGATTTGGCCTGATTTGTTCATTTTTATTGCATTCCTCCATGCCACACTATTCGCGAAAAAATTGCTCAGGCAAACATAACATTCACACCTTCTCCTAATACCTGGTGCATTTTGATCGATGTATGTATTCTTCACCTTCACCACATCGCAGTAGAAATCGACATAACCGAATACTTTTCTCCAATTCCTATATTACAGGTAATTCTAAACTTAGTTTCGTACCTTTTTGACGGTAACAAACTACAAAATTAAGCCATGAATGTTCTCGTTCATATATATATTGTCATGCTACATAAGGATAACATCGTGCGTATGTCATGTTTAGCATCCACTCATACACCAATAAGCTGGAACACACAAGCATTCACTTATACCTGAAACTGCACATCATAATATACACAGAATAATGCATAAAAAACTCACGAAGTGTAAAAGTCAAACTTGTCTTCAGGGACAGTTTCACAAGCCATAAGCATACGTCTTTGCTGCTTATGACTCCAGACAAAGAATAGCAACGGCACGAAGGAGCCAAGTGCCAGTCAGTAGCTTTTCTTCCTAGAGATTTTCATATTCCCATTTTTGTATGCTCACATGGGTCTATGCAAATTCATATTACAAGTACATTATTTTCTTACTGTTTGTTTTCAAACTGTATACATTTCGGAAACAATAGCTGATAGTTTCTAATTTTTCATATATTTTGAAAGATACAACTGTACCCATAAATTATATTATTTTTTTTCCTTACTCAATTGCAATCTTTGCAAATCCCAAGCTTTGGCTCATATTTGTGTTTATATGATTTAAACATTTTTATAACCGTGCATCGTGCATGTGCTGCTGCTGCTGTGTAAAAACAAAGAAACACCATTCATGACAGTAATAATCAACTTCAGTCATGGAAAACGGTTCAACTGCAGTCTCCCAACTTGCCGATTCGTCTGTGCTTCTGGGATTTCTTAGTTTCATTGAAAATCAAACGATGAAAGAGATTGCATGGGAAATATGGAACTTATGCAGATGGGATGTTGCAGCGTTCCTGGTAGTACTCGGAGCTCTAACGTATTTAACATGGTACCTGTTCCGTCGACCATTCAATTTGTTTTGTGTGAGTACATTTTTTCTATTTTAGCATTTAGAGATGTTTGTGATGAGATGAATGCTGCACATTTCACGAAAAAAAGTTTCGGTTAGATTGCAGAGTCATGTTGAGTAGTACATACTTTAAAAAATAAACCACTGCATGAAGTCCCATTGTCAGTTATTTAGAGCAAATATTTGAGTTTATATTTTTTTAAAAAGGGGGAAGACCGAATTCACAGAGAGGGGGAAGACCGAATCCACAGATGTCGATCCAGCAATCTGCATTGCAGGGTTATGCGGATGCTCCAACTTCTTTGAGATTTATCGATAAATATATATATACTTAGCTACAATTCATAAAAAACTGAATTAAGCTTGCAACCGTACCGTAACATAGCACACTAGGTTCTCCTAAACTACTTTCCCTAAAAGTATTATGTACGTAGAAGCTTTGTTCTCAACTCGAGAAACTCTTTTTGTCCCTCTGAGTTATTCGCTTGCTAAGTGCAATACGTAGTACGATTTTCCATATTTTTACCGTATTCCCACTCACGTAGCATGTGTTCAACTGAGGCAAACCAACTTCATGCTTTCTTCATTCACTTTTACTCGCAGTTGACGTTCAATTTAATACGGCAATAAGCTTTCCTAAATTGGTTTGAGACAATAAAGATCCTACTCCTCAACTACATACCTATGTTATGTGTCTGCCTTGTTTTGTTTTTAGGATTTTACTGAACTAGGATTTGAAGAGGTTTCAAAACTAGGACAATACAGAAGTAATGCTGCCAAGCGTGAAGCCATTAATGAGTACAGGAAAAGAAGAAAAATTGGAGATCTTCCACCATCCTATCCAAATGGCTGGTTCGCCATTTTGGAATCCGACGAACTTCCCGTAAAGACTGCAAAAGAGGTCTATGCTTTAGGTAATGTATAGCTGCAGATAAATATGCACTAATGTGATGGGCTAATTAAGAAGCCATATAATGAAGATTTCTTGGTGAAAATTTTTGCTAAAATGGAATAAAGTTTGCAGTCAAGAATTTTTGAATTTATAATTCTGAAAACTATAACATCAAAGTTACGCAGAAACATTAAACATTAAATAGTAATGAACAACTTCCCAAAACTGTAAATGCAACCTGCATGATTGCGAAAATAAGAGTTTACATATCAGCTTGAAGTTTAAAACCAACTTGAATTGGCATTTTGAAAACTTCCATGTAATGGATAATGGATTAGGTCTAAACTTGGTGGCATGGCGTGGTGAAAGTGGAAAATGCTATGTGGCTGATGCATATTGTCCTCATTTGGGAGCACACCTTGGAATAAGGCTAATTAAGAAGCCATATAATGAAGATTTCTTAGTGAAAATTTTTGCTAAAATGGAATAAAGTTTGCAGTCAAGAATTTTTGAATTTATAATTCTGAAAAATACAATATCAAAGTTACGCAGAAACATTAAACATTAAATAGTAATGAATAACTTCCCAAAACTGTAAATGCAACCTGCATGATTGCGAAAATAAGAGTTTACATATCAGCTTGAAGTTTAAAACCAACTGGAATTGGCATTTTAAAAACTTCCATGTAATGGATTAGGTCTAAACTTGGTGGCATGGCGTGGTGAAAGTGGAAAATGCTATGTGGCTGATGCATATTGTCCTCATTTGGGAGCACACCTTGGAATAGGAGGAAAAGTTCAAAAAGACTGTATTGAATGCCCTTTCCACAGTTGGTCATTCGAAGGATGTTCAGGGAAGTTGACGAATATACCTTATGCAGATTCTGGTACATTTCCACTCGCCACTCGAGTTTGACATTTTCTACTCGCCCTATTACATACTAAATTAGCTCATGAAAAATGTTTTTGCTTCAGTCCCAGAATTCGCAAAATTAAAGATGTGGACCACTATGGAAATGTATGGATTCGTGTACTTGTGGTTTCATGCTGAGAATGAAGAGCCTAAGTGGTTACCTGATATTGTCCCAGAAGTTGAATCAAAAACTTGGAAGTACAGAGGACGATCGGAATTCCGTGTAGCATGTCATATTCAAGTAATATTTGTGAAGTTTTTTCAACATGGTCAATTAACTAACTCGTTATTGCTGAATATGTATTACTTTGCTGGATATGACTCACTGTTATACATTGTAATGTACTTATGCTTACCAGGAAATTCCGGAAAATGGGTCTGATGTTGCTCATTTAAATATAGTGCACACTTCACCGTTTCTAGCGGGCACAAACCCCGAGGATTCGAAGATTGAATGGAGATTTTTAAAACATGTCTGGTCAGCGTCGTGGGTACCTAATTCTGAACCACGACAACACGAAGCCGTCTTAACTGTCAGTCATCACATTAGCATATTTGATAAATTTCCGTTCTTCCATATTGAAGTGGACGTCCGGCAGGTAATGACCTGCTGATTAAATAACTAGCTTAACCACCAGTCGTACTCTGATATGCACTAAAATGATCTATGCATGATCCGAAAATGTACGTTAAGTGGAAGTTGAAGTATTAAATCATATGAATTTCCAACGACTATCCATGTTATGGCCCGAAAAATTAATGGACTAAACGTACTCTTTTTGGAACATGAGAGCAAGGATTATGTTAATCTTTCCTTGTATGATCGTGACATGACTCGATGCGTTGCAGCATATTGCTTCCTTGTATGATCGTGACATGACTCGATGCGTTGCAGCATATTGCTTCCTTGTTTGATTAATACAAAATCGTTCTTATATTTCTATAAGGTGGGACCAGGCATTGTACTAATGAAGTTTGAAACAATTTTTGGCAAGGGGATTTTAATTCAAAACGTAACACCACTGGAACCCCTTTTGCAACGTGTCACCCATCGCTTCTACTCTGCTTCGACGTTCATACATCCTTTGGGGCTTCTTATTTTGCAT
>JAHZNA010001480.1:0-14808 GCA_027743935.1 Sinodicranocentrus sp. ZH6
TTCCAGGGAATTAGTTACAGTGATGGAGTAGCTTTCTTTCCACTCCCTTCTTTGTTTGTTTTCATGGTCTTGATAAACAAACTAAAAGTAATCTGACATAGATATTTCTCTGTAAATTTCCACTCTAAATCATGTTACCAAAATTGGAAGGAAGATGGAAGAGAATTCTAGAAATTAATGAGAGTGCACGATACATAAAACATGACTATTTTCCAGAGTAATACTTGAATTCATTCTAACTAAACGTACGTGTATAACTATTTTTAGTCTAAAGTGTCCTTTACTTTTGATTTGGACGAGGACGTGATCTTGTTTTTCAATTTAGTTTGCAAGTGGCTCTCGACGCGAGAGAGAATTTGCAGTTTTTTTACGTGGAAAGAAAGCTACTGCAGATTTTACTCTTACAACTTTCTACGAAGAGGGATATATGTGGATATAGTTTTTTTTTTGAAAATCTATTTTCCCGCAGGAAAACACGAAGGTGGGGAAAATTTGTTGTGCTGTTGCCCTCTCTTCGGTAAACTCTTTTGTATAATAGGGATATGGGTAGAACAAGTTTTCCCAAAGGAAATAGCTTGAGACATAAGGATGAGGATAGAAGGTTGATCAAGGATTACAAAAGGGGAAATAGTCTACAGTCTGGACGACTCAACGGGACTAACACATATATTTTCTGACCTGTATATCATCCAGTATGCTTGGCTTGTCGTGTAAATACTTACGAACAAGACAGACACAATTGCTTTCACATTCATCAATCCTGACATTTTCCCGATAAATCTTCTTTCCAAGAAAGAAAAAAATACTTGAGAAAGAGTGCAGCCTGCAGCCTTTGCGAACTGAGAGAATTTAGGGGGAAATATGCGCCATTGATATTTAGGTAGAAAGAAAATAAACAAATGGTGGCATGACTTGGGTTAAAAATGAATTAAAAATGGATAGAACAATGTTTGGTTTTGTGTTTTCACGGTATCACCGCAGCTGCCCTATATGTGGCTTCAGTATTCAAGGAACTAACACATATATTTTCTGACCTGTATATCATCCAGTATGCTTGGCTTGTCGTGTAAATACTTACGAACAAGACAGACACAATTGCTTTCACATACATCAATCCTGACATTTTCCCGATAAATCTTCTTTCCAAGAAAGAAAAAAATACATGGGAAAGAGTGCAGCCTGCAGCCTTTGCGAACAGAGAGAATTTAGGGGGAAATATGCGCCATTGATATTTAGGTAGAAAGAAAAGAAACAGATAGTGGCATGACTTGGGTTAGAAATGAATTAAAAATGGATAGAACAATGTTTGGTTTTGTGTTTTCACGTTATCACCGCAGCTGCCCTATATGTGGCTTCAGTATTCAAGGTCGGTGGTGCCATTCTTGCTAATGATGATGTATGCATGGAGAAATCATGGTGGACTGTCAGTTGACAAAAAAACTTTAGAAACGAGTCTTCAAATAACAGGTTGGAATGGGAAAATATGTAGGGGTATTTTGGAAATACAGCTTTTCAGCAAGTCCAGTAGTTTGACGAGCTCTCGATAAAGGAAAAAGTGTTCCGTGTGCTGAACAGCTAATCCTGCTTAATGCTATTTTAAATGGACCTCTTTAGGAAAAGAAAGGGTATGGGCTTATATAAGCTTTGCGAATTGCGAGCGAAATTATAAGTATGCCTAATATGCTTAAGGGCTTTGTGGCATCAATAATAAGCTTAAGCTCAACTCTCATTCTATTCAAAACTCACTCGCCGCATCTCTGATTTACGTCACATGTCTCATCCGACTTTTAATCATTCAAAACTGACACTTTTCTAACACTCGTTGGTTACGAAAACTGGTAGAACTGCATGTGACAGGTCTCGTATGTTATGACGTCATTCGTTTTGTTCCTTGAATTAATTTTCAGAGAAAAAGCTTCAATAGCTAAATGTTAATTAATGGTTTTTTAACAATATTATTTCTTAATAAGTCTTCCAAATACGTATACTCATATTTGAATCTTCCGTTCGATGCACAACCTAGTTATCCTAGATTACATTTTTATCAGCTTAGCTATTGAACATTTACCGTTAACATTTTCTTAATGTTTGTAACTTTCCTTCCATTCTCCAGATATGTGCTCCATTTTCTGTTCTAGACTGTAGCAAGCTAGCATTAGTATCTTTTTCCTTAGTATAAGTATGAGTATCGGAAAGAACCCCAACTTCGCATAGCATGTGACACTATTGTTCGTGCTCACACTTCCTTTCCTCACCTTTGGCATGTAGAGTAGTCCAGGCCATAACCTTGTCATTCTTTTTTGAACTCATGATCAGTACTCATTTACTGAAGTTGACATTCCTAAGCACAATCTGTTTTGTGTCTGTACTTGACTAAAATCCAAAATATTGTCTCTTTCCACTCCATCAGCCTTCGACACTATCACCTTCATGAGCTCCCAGAGAGGCAGAGCACATTCTCATTATAACGCATTAAAGCAAGGTTAGACTTGACTGTTCACAGTTTGCCCTATATCAAGTTCAGTGTTCAGTCACAATACGCCGTACAAAATAATATTACACTTTATTTGGAGTCAAGCTAAGAGAAATCGATGACTACTCTAATCCATATCGTGACTTCGATATAAGTAGTGAGTTGACTCACTCACAATCAGTCAATGCCTGAAAATCTCGAAATGGCATGTGAACATGAATGAGATTTTATGCTATTAGGGCTCCAGCACGAAATCCCTAATAATGTGATGATGACGGTGAGTCAGGGAAAAACTACCACTTTACTTTGACTCAACGGGTCAATAAAAATATATCTTTGGAAGCTTATGATTCCCAATGTGCGCAGGAAAATATCCATTTTGGAAGCAAATTTGATTCATTCCAGTAGCGGATTGGCGTCAAAGGCATTTAGGTACTGAAGTTGCACTCTTACACCACACCTTTTTGATATTGTCCTTCAAAATTTGATCTTGTATCATCGGGGTAGTAAATATTCTGGAAAAAACAAGCTTTTCTGCATCCATGCAATACATTATAGTTACCTTCCAAAATTTTGTACGAAACTACGTGTAACTATCTCGTTTTAAGGGATTTTTCAGGATTAATGATTACCCAGAAAGGGAAATCACTGTTTCCCAGAAGAAACTTTTACATCCTTTATCTCCTTCATGTACAAAAAATAATATGATTACTTGTATGCTCAAGCCACACAAATTGTAGGAATATCCGGATGCATCCTGTTTTTTATAATATTTTCCTCTCTTGGTTATGGCTTAGTAAGCTTTCACATCTCTTTCTTCAAGGCAGTTTTTTCTCGTAAACGTGTCAAACGCTTGGTTTTCTAATCTCAGGGGGCATTAATGTTTCAAAATGTTCAGTGGAATCGAAACACACATTGAATATTGCATATGTAGTATACACAGTACTCTATCCACGTATTTCGTTTTATACAGCCACCAAGAGAAAACAAAGGGGAGGTAGAAAGAGATTAAGTTATATTTGTGTGTAGGCGAAAGAAAGAAGAATCTTGAGTTGATTTCTTTTCATTCTGAGAAGTGGATATGCTTAGTGTTTACCGCAAACATGGGAAAAGTGGATGGAAAGATAAAGTGAACAAGTTTGTTTGGATTGATTTAATACGACATATATTGTTATTTATCTCTAATCTTTTTTCCTTTGTATTTTCTACAGGGTCGTCTACCCTGGGCGGATTGTCCGATGGAGCCGGGGTTGAATGGGACAGAGATAATTGTTCCAGAATGCGAGAAATCTTCCGAAACGGCATATTTTTGGTACCGGAAAGCTCTCGACATTTCCCCGTCAATTGAGGAAACTGGTGGAATTAAATGGAAGATGCTACTTTGTCTCTTGCTTGCTTGGATTGTCGTGTATTTTATCATCATGCGAGGTGTAAAGTCTGCTGGAAAGGTAAAACCTGGCTTTGTTTTTGCTACTATGTACAGTTTTGATTTCTTTTTTAAATATTGATAATTTCTTTATGATTTTTTTTTCAGGCGGTGTACTTCACAGCTCTCTTTCCTTATCTGGTATTGACTATATTCTTCATTCGAGGGGTAACGCTCAAAGGGGCGTATGCTGGAGTAAAGCACATGTATACTCCAAAAGTGAGTTTATTTCTTTCCTTCAACCCTCCATAAAGTAATCTATGTAGGGACGGTGGGAGTAGTTTTATTAGACGTAATCAAATTTTAACCCTACTGTATATTTTATTTCCCTTGATAAATTTAATTTTCCCCCTTCTTCTTCCAAATCAATTTCTTTGCAGATGGAGAAGCTCGAAGACTTATCTACATGGATGGACGCTGCAACTCAAGTATTTTACTCATTCGGTCTAGCGTTCGGCTCACTTATTGCATTTGGCTCGTACAACAAACCACGGAACAACTGCATCAAGGATGTTGTCTTCATCACATTCACTAACGCTCTCACTGCCATGTATGCATCAATTGTCATCTTCTCTGTGCTTGGGTTCAAGGCCACAGCTATCCATGACCGGTGCATTGAGCAGTAAGTTACACGCCATTTGATTACTTCACTCCATCTATTTTACTCATTAGTCAGAACATTCTATAATATGTCTTTATCAAGAAAAACAAAAGAAATTAAAGGATCACATTGACTAACAGCTAAGCATTCAATCACGCATGGGGTTGAACTTAATTAAAATTAATTAGCAAAGAAAATCATCATCTTGGAAATTGCGTAGGATGTATTTTCAGATTAGAAGGGATTTTCTGCATGAGAGAACGAAAGAAAGAGACTCTGCGACGATTCTAATTTGTTCATTGTTTATCTCTACATTTTATATAATTAAACTTCTCTCGATAGAAATATCACATTACATCATTAGGCTGCTTCATGCGGGGTAATACTTGAGACAGAGAATCAGATGGTGTGAAGATGGTGGAGACGTTTAGCCTCCAATCTAAACTAAACTAATAAACTCACAGACAGACAGTATCGCAAAGAACGCCAATGATGAGTGAAATGCTTCGCTGGAGGTGCTAATGAGTTGTCGACAAGTTGAGAATTACATATTGCTTAACATTGTAGCGCGTATAAATATAAGGTTTATTCATTCATCATTCTAGATTTATGCTTAAATATGTACGGGAGTATGTAAGAATTGAGATATAACAAGCAAATTACTGTTGACATTGTGATTTCCGTATTACTTAGCACTTTCTTGGATAAGTTTTTGCCTCTTTATTTACTCAAGTCAATTAGCACGTTTTTTTAGTAGAATGGTACGATTGGGGTTAAATAGAATGTAGGATTTTTTTCATAGTAATTTGAAGAATCGTCTAGAATTTCACCGTGTGTTGTTTGATTTGTTAAAATTTTTAGCAACAAAGTGCAAATGCATATGATTAACTCAACGGTGTACCCTGTGGCTAAGGATATCAGTGAAACGGTTTACGAGGACTACATGAAGGTACACTTTCCAGATGAACTTTATAATGGAACGGACTTCAAAGATTGTAGTTTGGAAAAAGAGTTAGACTCTGCTGCAGCTGGAACAGGGTTAGCCTTTGTGGTCTTCACACAGGCTATTGTTGAATTGCCAGTGGCACCATTCTGGTCAATTATTTTCTTCTTGATGCTTCTCGCTCTTGGACTTGGATCTCAAATTGGGACTATGGAGGGGGTTGTCAACACCGTTTTTGAAAGCCCCTACTTTTCCCACATTCGCAAGGAAATTCTCACAGGTGGGGTGGCTGAAATGGACCGAATAATGTTAAACAATGATAAATAAAATGTTGCTCATGTACATTTTCCATTTTTCCAGCTGTCGTCTGCTTCATATCCTTCCTCGGAGGACTGATCTTCGTTACGGGTGCTGGAGAATACTGGGTATCGCTCTTTGATGGATACGCTAGCACAACTGGACTCGTAATAATTGCTCTCCTGGAAATTGTCTCAGTTATGTACATTTACGGACACGAAAGGTAAATGGAGATGGGCAATTTATGCATGAAATGTGTATTTAGTTAGAATGTGCGTATTTTCAATTGCTACATTTTTCTGTAGATTCTCATCTGATCTGGAATACATGACCGGTCAACGTCCAGGACTCTACTGGCAAGTTTGCTGGAGGTTTATTGGACCTGCTGCTCTGGTTCTCCTATTGGCTGGCTCACTTTACGAGAAAATCAGGGAAACACCAAAATACACGGCGTGGAATTCAGAAAGGGTATAGTAACTGCTTTCCCTCTTGTTCAAACAATTTTTACTTCTTTGTGCTGTTATTCCTTCCAAATTTGATCATGTCAAATTTGTCCTCTTTAGGGAGAAACTGAACTCCTTCACTTCCCAGGATGGGTGATGGGAGTGGCCCTATTCTTGATCATTATGGGAGTTCTCCCTATTGTCATCGTTTGGCTTATGAACGTCTTCAACATTCTTGGTCCAAGTGGCAGACCAAGAAGTGCTTCAACTACCATGAGACGTATTGACACGAGTGCATCCACTCGTCCAATGATGGATGACTTTGAGGTTAGACTAGATGATCAACCCTGGTTTAGACGTTGGTTCTCACGTTAAAAAAGAGAATTTCACAAAAAAAAACTCCAAATTGTCTTGCTACACTACTCCTAACTACACATATTCGCGTGTGTATTTTTTCCCGTGTGTGAATTTTGCTGATGATAAGTATATAACTAAAAAGAATAAATATCGAGTACAGAAAAAAAAGCTAAATACAATTAGCTGATCCAGAGACTTTGTAGCTTAACGTATATATAAATAATGTTTTTTTTGTTCTTATAGTGTGAGGTATTTTGATCGTAAAACTTATAGTATACACACAGAGTTATGTACATACCTTATAAATATTACTAGTATAAAACTATCTACAGATCTACATGCATACATATACATATATATATATATATCAATACGTAACTTCCCATATACCTCCCAGACTTCCCATTCACTCCGAATTCATCCATTTTACTATCACCATTTCCCAAATGCCTCCAACTAATTTATTTCATGGCGAGACTTTTCCCATGTTTTGACATTTTCCCCTTTTCCTTCTCCCACACAAATTTTTATGGGGATACGACTCAATAGTAAAAAAAAGTAGGATTATAAAAAATAAACACAGGCTAATTGTAAGACAGCGACATTTTTGAAATCGGGCGCATACTACCGAACTGTAAAAATCGAAATATTAGAGAAAAATCACAATATTTCCTTAATCTACCTAACACTCAAAGTGTACAGGGAAGGTAGTTGAGGGGAATTGAGAACAGAATAATAATTTTTAGTACCTCGCGAAAAAATACCTTAAAACATAGTCTAATATATGATATGTATATCGCGGTAAATGAAAGGATAGGCTTTGACAGACTGTGAATTGCTACAGGAAAATTTGCTACTTGTTGACAAAAGATTGTGAAAAAATATCTCGTGTGTGATTTATTGCGTTATCCTTTCCGTTAGTCTTTTTCGGTTTCAAATGTTTATCAACAAAGTATTATGCAATGTTGTTCACTAATATCAAGTTAGGTTGCTTTTGGGGAAAATTACAAAAGTCAAATATGACAAAGCGCAAATTGGCTTTTACTCATTTACATTATAAATTAATTAACTGTCGCAAATTAACTTTAACCTCCGGTGTTGTAGGGAAGCAAGTGTTTAGGTATTGTAGATTTGCAGAAAAGGGTATTTTACTTGAGATGAGGATGGGAGAGAATCTTGTACATAAAAAATGACCTGGTTGTTAATTGACAAATCCAAACTCTGCTGTGCTACTGACATTGTGAGGATGCTATAACTTTGTTGAGATGTTTAGTGTAAAAAGAAATTATTCTGAATGCAAGCATAAGCATGCAATTGAGGAACAAATTGATACGTTTTATGTACAGCGTTAATCAAATCCATTGTTTCTTACACTGTTTTATTATCTATAGCTATACACATGTATAATTAGTCATATAGGTTATATTATATTCCTTGTTGATTCACTATGAATTCAATTATTCCTATATTTACTTGTTAGTTGTGGAGAATTTTTTTCTCTAAGTTGAAGAGAAAGTTACAGTCAGGTAGAGTTTAATAAGGGAGTAGAGACTTTGATAATAATTTTTTCATTACATTGGTACGGGTGAGAAAGCATGCCAATTATACGGGAAAAAATAAGGATATACAGGTGAAGAAAAAAAAATCACTCAGCAAAAGGAAAAAATATTATAGAAGTACATGAGAATTAAAGAAGAAACGAGACATTTACTATATACTATCTTTTTTGAAACGACATTATTGCAGTTTTAGTTACTTTGTTTTACTGAACATCATTTTTAATTCACTTTACCTAAAGTACCCCATTGTTCATTTTTTTAAAACCTTGGCCATCTAGACACCAAGAAATCCAGTAGGTCGTGGTATTCATCAATTACAATTATCAAAAGTATTTCTGATTTTAAATTTCTCCAACCAATGTTATTTAATGAAATGTTTGTGGTTGTGTGTCAAACATAAATATTGTGTGAGTTAACATGTATGAAATGATATTGGTGTATATGATTTTAATGTACTTTAATTAAGGTATATATTATGTAATTAACTAATTGAATAATGTTGTTGAATGTTTTACTATTTATTCCAGTCAACCAATAAATGTCGGATCATGTAATGTCTCGAAAAATACGTTAAAATGTCTACTAAAACAACTCTAACCTCTACGCCAACTTTAACTACTTCTTCTCTCTCGTGTTAACAAGTTTAACATCTTGCACCGTACGTGTCTCCTAAACTAACCATTACTCTAATTAATTTTTGTTTGTTGGATATACTTGACTGTGTGTGTAGGTAAATGTGGATTTCATGTTCATTGTAAAATCTGTATGTGTTGCATTAATTGTTTTTGAATGTGATTAATGTCACCTGCTCGTTTCATTGACCTTGTGCACATCCATATTCTCTGTGTACACTTCCATGTCTAAATGTGCGTTAGCCCTAAATGTCACCATCATTCGTTCTTTGTCTCTAAAATTAATCACCTAATTTTTTTACACTGCTTTTGCCAAGTCACATAGAGATTTCGAGTCGAGCGTGCGGCGTGCACCCACTATTGATTGCAAATACACTGTACTCATAATTTAAGCACCACCACCCCAGGTTGTCGGAACTTTCAGTTCAAATGAAGATTACGATTTTCGTTTGAAGGAGTCATAAACCTGCATGATCATTTATTTTTAAAGACAATACAGTTTTGCAGTTAATAGCCAGATGACACAAAAACTGACATCACTTTTACACACGTCAGGATTTCCTGCTCAGTAGAATCCGAATGTTTGGCAACGTCATGTTTAGAACGGATGATGATGAATGATGATCCTTGAAAATCCTTGTGTGAATCTCTGAAGGCAAGCTCTCCAACCACGCCGTGTAACTGTAACTTACTTCAAGTATTTTTTTTGTGAATTTGCACCCTTCACATTCCCATGTACGCTTCTTATGTGTTAATTACTTATTTTGTAGTAAAATTTTGGCAAGAAAACTTGCAAGAAATGGCTTTCCATTTTTAAATGTAAACACGATTTTGATTTTGTGTGCCAGTAGTTTTTGGTTCTCACTTTTTTAATGAACATTGCCAGTGTCACCCTTCTTTTGTACAAACTGGAAAATTTTTCGTTTTGCACCCAATTCCATTATGTAATTTGGAAAGACTAAGTTTAGAAATTAAGAAAAGGGTGCGATTGAAAAACGATTTTTTTCTTGTAATTGTTGTACAGGAGTCAGAGTACAGGGGTGACATTCTTCCCGAAGATGCCAGTGATGACACTATGGAGCCTCTTCGAATGGCGCCCTTGAAATCCTTTAGAATGGAAGTGATAGACTGCTAGTAATTTTAGATAAGCATTTACAAATTTTATCTGTTTTTAAAGAAAGGTAACTATACACCAAATTTTTTTGACGAGGTTAAATGTAAATATTAAACCAAATTAGTCTTACAAATGCATTTAGGATGATGTATAAAAAAATTTAATGCATAACTAGATGAAAATGTTTTTAAGATTTTAGTCATTTATAAACAAAAGATGATATCAATCTTTTAGTAAAAATGAGCAACAGAGAGCAACCATATTAACTAATGTACCAGATAAATAAAAAATGTTTAGATTATCTCAATTTAAATCTAGAATAATCATATTTGGTTAAAATTAGCATCAATAGATTTATTGTACATTATCTACTCGTTTGGTTTAACTCCGTGAAACTCTGGCATGATTGACGTATTTGTGACAATGATGATAACTCTAGAATGCAACTCCAAAATCAAAAGGGTATTTCTCATAGTATTGCTAACTTTTACCGGCCTTCATGTCTCATAGAAGTTGTTAAAAATCGTTAAAATTACACAGTAGTAATAATACCGCTCAGAAAAAAAAAGTTTATCTCAGAAATCGAATCTCCATGTCCCTCAAATGTAAATACGTTCTTACCATTTAGGTAGATTTTAGAAAGGGGCGGGCAAGTCGACATCGCTCACTGATTATCCTGTATTTTGTACGTATACAATTTTAAAAAAGGTCATTAAGTGATGTAGACAACAGCATACATACTGGCATTTTACATATGTTGATGTGTATATTGTGAAATTTTCAAGTAAATAACAATTATTTGTAAGAGGTTGATTGTGTTCTCACTTTGTCTGGGTGGTTTGAATTTTTGCGTAAATTTCAGCTGGATTACATAAATTACGTTTGTATCTGGCTTAATTGACACAGTTTTTACCAGTGATTTAGCTTGTAGTATCGAGTACCTTTGAAAAGATTAAAATTGCTTTAAACAGAATTGCAAAAATTGCAACAGAATTGGTTTTTTCTCGTCCCCTTCAGGGCCACCGAGAAGACTCTTTTTTGAATCTTAAAGCGTACGGGACGAGCCTGGAAATGACGCAAATTTTGGAGAATGACGGCTTGCCAACTCCCAATCGGTTATTTATTCCTAGTGCAACTGCTCGCCAGCAAAACAGGAGACCAAGTCCATAAACCTGACAAAGTACTTGTAAAGAGTTGTAACTATAATTGATACACACAAACAGAAGGTTTTATTTTTTAGTAATTAACTGGAAAACGGATTTGTCGTGACCTACATGGAAGGTGAGAATGAATGACTGTGGATATGAAATACATATGTAAATTTATTAATGAGAAAAAAAAAGTTTACTCCGAGGTGAGACTTGATGTGTATAAATGTGCATTTAGCAGTTCTCTTTTTAGTGAAACCATTAATAAATATCTGGAAAAAATAAGCTTCGTTAGTATTAAAAGTATGATTATCAATATAAACGTAGTGTTGAGGTAGGAAAATCGTTAAGATGTTAAATTGTGTGATTTCAAATGTTGAATGTCAGGCTGCATGTGAGCAAGGTCATTCATGATCAGAGTGGATGCATTGTAAAATAATAAATATTCAGATATGTGCTTGATTTTTATTACAGATTGAGTTAAAATGTCTCACAATCAGTACAGAATTAGTAGTCAATTTATGATTAGTGGTCATGTAGCACTGCTCTACTTGGGCGTTCTGTATATTACAGGAAAGGAATACATTTTTTAAAAAATCAAGACTTTGCTTTACAGAGTGGAGTGGAATCTAATTTTAATCTTTAGGTAAATTATTAATTATTGTGTTAGTTTTTTCGTAGATTGTAAGTGAAAGACATAATTATTCACGAGTATATTTAGATTAGGGTGCGTTTATGTAGATTCAATTCGTGTATTGAACTGGATTTCTTATATTACTCTTGTACACGGACAGAGAAAATGAAATAAAAGTTGGTTATTGTTGACGTCAGTAAATAATTTACCCGTGCTAATATCTTCTCCAACTTTTACAGTAGATTAAAGGTCGGTTGTTAAAACTTGCAGAATATGTAGGTGTACGAAATACGTGCGATGAGTCATTAATAAAATTATTTTATTTATTTAAAAAAAATCATATAATATCACACTTTTTGAACCAGTAAACTTCTTCTCACCCTATTCTATTTCAAAATTATCTCCGACTCTACACGGTCAGTTTGATTTTTTTAACAAAAAATATTACTTCCAAAAATATAGATACCGAATTACCAACTAGTCTTAGAACAAACCATCGACCGTACCATTAACCAAACCATTCAGTCGTTATCATGGATTCCACGTGTATGAATTTTAAATCCCATAATTTACTTTTACTATTGCAGATAACATGTGAAAGTTATACTTGCATTTCACTTTTTAATAAATCTTAATAAAAGGAAACGGTTTGGTCGAAGGTACCTCTCCAACAATACACCAACATAAAGTCGCACGTTCTCTCCTAGTGGGAAAAATGCTTTGTTTTAGTTTTACTCATTTTATAATATGCCGAAGTGGAAAAGCGTGCCTTCGCTGAAAACACTATCACTGCGAAGGATCGCTTGGCCGGATGCTGTAGACAAAGCTGCGGTACGGTTTTATTATCACGTTTAAACCTCATATTAACTTACCCTGCATTTTTACATACGAATTTCTCTCTAATTCTAAAGCATTCAAAGAAATCTCCTACTATCGAAACATACACGAGATTCACCCTCATTCAAAAATACTTTGAAGATAAGTATACCGAATTGAAGAGAAAGCGAAGGCATAACATCCACACGGAAAAAGAGCCCCTTAGAAAAATCACAGAGGATGTTGTCAATGCCTGGATTAGGCTTTCAAATTTTTACGAAACACGCCTTAGTGATTTTGATAGTATGTCCATGTTTATGCGAACGGCGACCATTGGCACACTTGATTTTCTTCATGAAGGATTTACTCTCGAAACTGAGAAGGATTTTCTTAAGAATATTTTACCATATATAGGAGTGGTGCCATATACTCTAAAGCGTAAGTGAAGTTATTTTTGTAACTTCAGTTATTCTCGCTTCCGCTATCATTTTGTTTTCAATTTATTATTCAGCCCAACATATCGACTACAGGACGTGGTTGGACTTAGTTAACGTGATGGTAATGGCAGGAATATGTGAAACCTTACAACATCTCTATATTCCATTCGGGAATTACAAAATACGTCATGAGAAAACCCCACATGGACAAGCTATGACTCCACTTGTGTACCGATTCGAGGATACCCTTGTTCACTTCACTTTTCTCAAGACAATTATTGTACGGGGCGAAGCAAGCGATAGTTTTATGCACGCTGTTGGCGAAAACTGTTTCTTTCTTGAATATCTCGACATCCGAGGGAGTCACATTAGTGATCGAGGAATTGCTCTCCTTTTGTTTCGCAAGTTGGGCAAGAGATTTTTCAAAGGAACTTTTCTTCCTTCTCATTGTCGGTCTCCTTTCTACCCTACAGATATTTTGCAGCCTTGTTGTGCGACGTAAGTAAGTAAGTAAACGAAATTCGAAGAAACATGATCGAATTTTTTTCCTATATAAATATAGAATATTATCTCTAGTTTGAAATTCAACTCACAGTTGTCTGCTTCCAACAGCTTGAAATATTTAGACGTATCAGAAACCCTGGTGGAAGTTGAGACAAACCATGTATACGACATGCACATTATAAGAGCCTGCCCTCAGCTAAAACCAACACCGATGAGATTTTACTACAATGTTCCTGGAAATTCAAAAATTATGTTAAGGAATTTCAGTGATGGCATCGGACTAACCAATTTTCGCCAGCAGTTGGTTCATTACATGAGACAAATGCAGTGTGACCGATTATTCGAATTTGTTCAGGGTCTCCTTGGATGTATTCATTTTGAGGAACCTAGTTTGGAAGTAATTGAAAATGATATTGGGGAGGAAACATCGTTCCTTTTTATTTCTGTAAGGTTCCCATCCACGCATTGATTTTCCCCTCTAGCTCAACTTATTACCTGCTCATGTTATTCGTTTTTGGTTTTAATGATTTCAGGGCTCTTGTATAATGATTCATTGTGAACTGGAAAATCTCTCTGTGCTCACCTTAGTCAGCTATTCCCGCAGCGTTCTCAGTTTCCTTCCGCTCAGCTTAGTTTCAAAATTCGCCCCAAAACTTAAAAAACTCAAAGCATCCCTGAAAGGCACCCTGACAGAAGCGACTATCTTTAAGTCTTTGAAGTACGTTTGTGCTCCAATGGTGCATGACGTGAATACTTTAGTAAGCCTCGTGGAATTCTCTCCAGAGCTGGAATACCTCGAAGTTCGTGATGTTCTTATGATAGATACTGCCTTGGACTTTGGGGATGGTGACGTTGAAAGAATATTTCCACGTGATCCTGGTGACTACAAGAATCTTCAAGTGCTCCGTTTCATATTTCCAAATAAAATTTTGTTGCATCCAGGTCTCTCCTGGGTAGTAGTTCGGTGTCCTTCGTTAAAGATAATTGGAGATTTAGGCTATTGGGCTATCCCGTTTGATACTCTAGTTAGAATTTATACCAATACCAGCTTTCATAATTATAATTTCGCTATTGAGCATGAGGGAATGCTGCATTATTGTGGGAAAAAGCATGAAATAGATTTGGCTAGATTTGAATAAAACATGTGCATTTTATTTTTCTTGTATGACATTTCATTCCACAACCTTTAAGATATCTATTATGAAATGAATATATGGGAGTTCATTCGTATATTCTTTAAATTTAATAGCGACGCCGAACTTTTAAAATAGCATTTAACGGATGACTTATATACTGAAATGTCAGTTATAAGTCCTCCAGTGAGGTAACTGCTGACCACTTGTAAGCCTTGAGAAGATATGCAAGCGTAACTTTTAGGCTGTGTTGAGCGTACTGTGTACCAATGCAGGATCTGGGTAGAGTTC
>JAHZNA010001481.1:0-20886 GCA_027743935.1 Sinodicranocentrus sp. ZH6
GCTACCATCATAAAGTGAAGCCAAAACCCAAATTTTCCAAAAAAATCCTAGTTTGGCAAGCGTTGGACGAAAATGGGAATGTATCAGACCCTTACATTTCAGAAGGCACAATTAATGCCCAGATCTACCTAGACAAGTGCACCAAGGCTAAATTAGTTCCTTTATAGATGAACATCATCAACGTGACAAAATAATTTTCTGGCCGGACCTTGCCTCGTCACACTATGCATCCAAAGTTACGAACTACCTAAGAGAGCAAAATGTAAATTTTGTCAAAAAAAGTAAAATGCCCCAAACGTTCCTCAGGCAAGAGGTATTGAAATGTTTTGGGCACTATGCAAGGCCGAGTACTCTAAGCGACCAAATCCACCCAAGTCTCTCCGAGGATTCTTCATGGTCTGAAAAATATTAGCCAGAAAAAATCCAAAAAATCAGGAAAAGAGATAATGCGGAAGGCTTCACAAAACCTTCAAAAAATCGGACATGGGGGTGTCGAAGCTGCTACTTAATTTTTTTATAAATACATAAGAGGTTGTCTATTATTCACAATATGCAAAAGGTTTAATAAACTAAAAGAGTTTTCTATAACAGACTCGTGAATGTAGAACGGCTACTTATTCTGAATGCTTTAATCTAATATGTTTGTATTAGAAAAGGATAGGAAGGAATGCCCTACAGAAAAATTATGCCATGATAAACCACATGCACATAAAATCCTTAATTATTGGACTAATAGATTTTCCCTAATTTCATGTTTTTCTCTGAAAATGAAAGCCGTAATATTTGGCATAATATATTTCGTATTCACTTCAACATGCGTGGTCTCGTTTTCGCCTTGTTGAAGGTATTTCCACCGAAGTGAAAGTTCATTTTCGTATGATTATACTGTACATGTACAAAACTCACGTTATACGAAAAGATGATGAGCTGGTTAAGAGGTGAATACCCACACCGCATGGTTTTATGTCGCCCAAGTCGTCAAATCTCCAATGTATATCATGTTCACTCACGCAAATTATCGGTGTAATAGCTTCACCTCTCGTTTACAAGCTACAGAAAGTCACGCATGGAATAAAATTAGTGTAATTATTTGTATAGCTAGCTGAATTTCCACTTCCACCAACAAGTTTTTGACCAGTATGGATCAAAAAGTCATTGGATAGTGTCACCTATGAAGGAGCTCCACTTCTTTGTATTCTTACATTTTTGTGAGAAACTGTTGACCCTTTCACTTTCATATAATTATCCAAACGACGGAGTTCTCGTATCTTTGGGTAAAGAATACGGAAGTTTATCACTAATTAATACTCTAAAATTCTCAAGGCACTCACACTTCAATTATTTACCAGTGTCAAAAGTTTCAGCATTCATTTACATTTTATACAACAGCTTCAGTTAGTTTATCCCAATGTCGATCTCCTGGCGCTGCTAAGCTGGAATTTGTGACAGTAAAAACATCAATTCAACAAAACATCGAACAGTGGGTAACCAATTTGATTATCAATTTTCTATTTCCATCATTATCCCTGGTCAACAGTTGGGTTACATTTACATTCAGCAGTCAGTCTAGCAAATACATCACAAGCAAAATGCAAAATTCAAGGGTGAAGATATTTGCTCTAATTTGTAATCTGCGTATCAATTTTCTATTTTAAATTTAGAGTTATATTGAATAAATATAATCTACATTTATCGATCAATGATTTCTTGTAAATTACTTTTATATGAACGAATTTACTTTCTCCCGAAATTCTCAAAATTAAAGTTTCATCTACCTCTCATTTTATTGAAGACCTACTAGACTCCAGATAAGAGATATATTACGATAATTTAGATAATTGTAGTTGCATGTTTTTTCCTGGAAGCAGCATATACGTGACAAGGAGCAATTATACTCTTACACAGTTCATCAGCATCAATCAACACAATGCCTGGATCGGTAGTTCCAGCCAGCGTTATATCTGATCCCATCCTTTTCCGACCATTTACAAGGGAGTCTATTCAAGCTACAAAAACCAGAATAGCAAATGAAAAATGGAAGAAGAGAGTGAAAGACGTAATGACCACAGAATCTGTACAAATGATGTTGTGTACATGATAGCCAGTGGGTGGATGCAATGATAATACAAAATTTAAATGATTTTTTTAGAATGCAAATTTACACCCTGATCCAAAGTTGGAAGAAGGGATGCCTCTCCCTATTCGACTTGCCGTTTCCTTTGAGGCAGATTTAATTGGAGTTCCGTTGGAAGACGTTGACCCATATTATCGAAACCAACATGTGAGTTTAAAGAGGAAGTTGTCGGCAAACATATTCGGTTGGAGATTGCTAATGATTTATGTCTCTCTGTCATCTGTGCAGACATTCGTGATAGTTTCACAAAAAGGGGATATCTTTCGCTTCAGTGGAACAAAGGCTGGCTGGCTGCTAAGCCCTTTTAATCTAATTAGACGAATTTCCATCGCAGTCTTAACCCATGGGGCATTCTCGCTCATTATTATTTTCACCATTTTGGTGAACTGTGGTATGATGGTGGTCCCCAGTTCACCATTCACAGAATCTACTGAGTCAGTCATCAACATGTTTTTGCTATTGAAAATATAAGTTTTACTGGCTCTATTATTAGGTGTTTGTACTCCTTAGGGTAATATTTACTGCAATTTATACGTTCGAGGCAGCATGTAAAATTTTTGCAAGAGGGTTCATTCTCAATAAATTCACATATCTGAGGGATGCATGGAATTGGCTGGACTTTGTAGTGGTCTCATTAGCGTGAGTTGTGAAAAATGAAACAATTACATTAATTAAAATTCTTTGACAAAATCCAAATTGCCACGCCCTAAATGAATAACAAATCATTTCATTTAGATATGTCACGGCTTTCATGCAGCTAGGAAATTTAACAGTACTTCGAACTTTTCGGGTATTGCGTGCACTTAAAACAGTCGCAATTGTCCCAGGTACACAAGAAAACTAAAACTGTGCATTAATGAAAAAATGAGATGCTTAACTAAGGTATGGCTTACAGGGCTTAAAACCATTGTTGGAGCAGTGATCGAGTCGGTCAAGAATCTTCGAGATGTCATCATCCTCACCGTTTTCTCTCTCTCAGTTTTTGCCCTCATGGGTCTCCAACTGTACATGGGTGTTTTGACTCAGAAATGCGTAAAAAACTATGTAGGCCCAGAGGAGCACACAAATGTTTCCTGGGACAAATGGAACGAAAATGAGCGTTAGTATTTAATTTGATATAAGAAAAAAAATACTCGGCAATATTTAGAAAATCGATGCCAATTCGATTCCAGATAATTGGTACATACCAAAAGGAAAGGATTCTCCTGAACTATGTGGAAATTCAACTGGAGCAGGGAAATGTCCAGATGGTTACATTTGCTTGCAAGGCTATGGAGATAATCCCGATTATAACTATACCTCTTTTGATTCGTTTGGGTGGGCTTTGCTGTCAGCGTTCCGTTTAATGAATCAAGACTCGTGGGAAAATTTGTACCAACAAGTAATTTTATTCAATTAACTTTATATTTTTTCTCGGCTCTTTTAACTGCACAGTTTTAATCTATTTGTAGGTTTTACGATGCGCCGGACCATGGCATGTAAGCTGGCGAATTACCGGTTTAAATTATAATATTTGAATAAACTTCCTCACCTTTGCTTTATTGAATGTAGATAACATTCTTCATTGTCATCATATTCATGGGGTCGTACTACCTTATCAACTTAATTCTTGCTATTGTCGCCAAATCTTATGATGAACTGCAGAGGAAGGCTTTTGCTGATGAACAAGCAGATCAAGCGGAAATTGACGCTTTGCAGGTTTTTGTGTAGAGTTAATATTGTTTTTTGATTAGTTGCAATAGTTGGAAGTGTCAAATTAATTAGAATTGTTTTTTTAGGCTGGAGTAAATGAGGAAAATGAGGAAAGAGAAGTTTCACATAATCATGAAAATTACAAATCTAAAACTCCTTCTCATTATTCCAGCAAAAGTAGTAACAAGATGGATAACTGGGATGACGGCGAGGATACCGTTGATCATAAAGATGTTAAATCGGAAGGTGGTGAATCCTTTTGTGGCTCATATTATGGCAGGTTAAGACGTAGTTTCGAAGGACCTAGTCAGGTATCCAATTAAGATTTGAGGAATGTAATACTTTGGTTTGTCTTATCAACCGGTAATTTTATATTTACAAAGGCGAGTAGAAGCCTCCCTTCAAGTCCGTTTTATAAGGGTCGCTGGAGGCAATCACGGTCATCTCTTTACTGGAACAATTCAAAGAACAAGAAGCCATTAATTGTGAGGAGCTTGATGGATGCAGTAAAACATTTACCTTTTGCAGATGATTCCGATGGGGTTACACCCACGTCACTTCATTCTGGTATATAATTGTTTATAGCGTGGTGAGAGCCCTGTTTCCACTTTGCCCCAAACGCATTTAATTTGTGTAACTTGTTATGTATTGTATAGGATTTGAATCGAAATATTCTTCATACACTTCGCACGACTACACAAATCGTCCCTGTGGACTCACAGTTCAGGTTCAACCGATAACAAAAGTTGCTTCACTGAAGCGACGGATAAGACGCTGGAGTGCTGCGTTGGAACAGCAGTATTGTGACAGTGTATATAATTAGATGATATATGAAAGAGAGTAGATATGATATATATGTAGGAGTGTTGACTTTGAGTACCTTCGAAATATCAAACTTTTCCTACATTTATTTCAGATTATTCTTGACACTATCGATGAATCTAAACCAGGAAACCTTGAAAGTATTCGAAATGGCATGATTTCACCTTACCCCAAGCCACCTCCAACGTCATCAACTGGAGTGCAAGGTTCATCTTGATAAATTAAGAGTTTCTATTGAAATTTAATTTTGTTTTATAATAAAAATAGTTGTACAGATATTTTCATGTTCAACCAAATGATGATCGACAAAGTCACTCCCCAAAAAATACGAAAGAAAAGAATGAGCGTTTTCGAACAAAAAGAGGAAGAAGGATGGGGTAGTGTTATAAAAGAAAAAACTATGGAAGTGTGTTTTAAATGTGTTGGTAAGTTCATTCTTCCATGTATCCTGAAAACTTTACTTATATTAATATTAACTGTTTTTCAATAGCTATGTAACTCATAATCATAATGCTTGAATTGCGGCATACCTATTACCAGATATCTTTTGTGTCTGGGGATGGAACATCCTTCCGTGGAAATTCCTTCAGCGTGTAGTCGCTTGCATAGTGACGGATCCATTTTTTGAGCTAATCATGACTCTTGTAATAATTTGCAATACAATATTTTTGTCTCTGGACCACTACGGAATTGATCAAAGAAAGACGTTGGACGAAGTTTTGAAAACTGGAAATAGCGTAATGATAATTAGACGTACATAAGTATATACTAATTATCTAGATCAATATTAAGACATTCTGAATTTGCAGGTGTTTTCAACCATTTTTGGAATTGAGTGTGCCCTTAAACTGCTAGTCATGGGCCCAGTAGTTTATTCACAAAGTGGATGGAACGTATTTGATTTTCTAATTGTCACGTTGTCAGTTATCGAGATGATGTTTTCCACATTGAACCTTCAAGGAATTGCAGCGCTTCGAAGTGTACGCATGGTAAGTAAAAATTGACTTATCCCGAAACTAGTTCAACCCAAGGATAATAATGATACTATTAATCTAATTTCAGCTCCGAGTTTTTAAATTAGCTAAAAGCTGGCCAACTTTAAATCTTTTGATAAGCATTATGGGAAAAACTCTTATCGGATTGGGCAATCTCGTTTTTGTTCTTTTCATTATCGTCTTCATATTTGCAGTGACGGGGAAGCAACTTTTTGGCAAAAATTATTACGGTACCTAATTGCACACTACACAGATTAGCTTTAATAATATTCTTTCACAAACATAATTTACCCTGAATTTTTTTTATTCAGCAAATCAGCATCGATTCCCACATGGGGAACTTCCTCGGTGGAACTTTACCGACTTTAGTCACTCAGTTATGATAATTTTTCGAGTTTTATGCGGTGAATGGATCGACTCCATGTATGATTGTATGCTAGTGTCTGGGAGTGTCTGCATTCCTTTTTTTCTTACGACGGTCATCTGTGCAAATTTGGTGGTACGTATGCAAAAGCCAGAAAGAAACACATGAAATTTTGTCGTTGTTGAAAATTTTATTTTTTCTATTTTACCAGGTTTTAAATCTATTTCTCGCCCTACTTCTCAACAGCTTCGGGGCATCAAATCTTTCATCAACTACGATCGATCCAGAAACAAACAAAGTCGCCGAAGCATTCAAACGAATTGGTAGATTCCTGTCATGGACCAAAACAAAGTTTAACTTGTGCATCACGATAGGATACCGACGGGTGATTCAAGGAAGAAATAGAATTTTAGAAATTCTCAAACTCCGAAAACCTCCTCCTCCAAAAACAGAAAAAAAGAAACGAAACCGGCTGGCAAAAACAGCCCGACTTGTCCTTCGTTCAAGAAAGTTCACAGAATCTGAAAAAAGGCGAGAATCAGTTACGAAAGAAGTGGAAAAAATCAGTCTGAAATCCTTCAACTCCCATACTCATTATCGTAAAAACCCCTTAGCAGAGCAAGAGGATTCCTCCATGGCATCAACAATTAATGACGACTTGAGTGATGACATTTGGGAAGACGATATGGATAACGAAGACGGCGAAAGGGAAGAGGAAGTGGAAGAAACACCGAAACAAAAATTGAAAGCGTCAAAACAACCCCCAACTCTGGCGGACTGTTTGCCCTCTTGTTTCTATAAAAACTTTCCAGTGTTGACATTAAAAAACTCCAAATTTTCTTCAAAATGGTTGAAAATTCGATTGCAAACGTATATCCTCGTAGAGCATAAGTACTTTCAGAACTTCATTGTGACAATGATCATAATGTCATCGTTAGCTTTGGTAAGGTTCAATTGTACATTTTCGTACACACCCTAGGTGGCCCTAATATAGCATGGTAATTACTTGCAGGCACTGGAAGACATTCATCTACCTACAAGTCCATTTCTTTCAGACATTCTATTTTACATGGACCGAATATTCACTGTTGTTTTCTTCATTGAAATGATTTTGAAATGGATTTCTCTAGGATTTGTTAAATATTTCACTAATGCTTGGTGCTGGCTGGACTTTACCATTGTTTTATTATCCCTCAGCAACTTTATAATTTCTCAAATCCCTCATATTTCAGAAATACCAGAGTTCAAAGCAATGCGAACGCTGAGAGCTCTTCGGCCTTTGCGGGCAATGTCTAGAATACAAGGAATGAGGGTAATACAGTAATTATACATTTAAAAAATAATGTTGATGCCTATTTAAATACCTTACTAATTTGATCTTTTATTTGGCTACAATACTTCTAGATTGTGATCCACGCCCTAATTCAAGCAATTCCTTCCATCGCCAATGTTCTCCTTATTTGTCTCATCAATTGGCTTGTATTTGCTATTCTGGGTGTTCAACTTTTCAATGGGAAATTTCACAAGGTACATTTCCATAATGCATGCCTGCTAGAGGTGTGCAAAAAAAACCCGAACCCAACCATTACCCACGGTTCGGGCTTCACTTTAGCCCGTTTTGCACATCTCTAATACCTACACATAAAACGTACTCCACTTACTTATTCATTAAAAACATCTCTATTTCAGTGCATCATTCCTCAAAAACTAGTTAGTCATTTATTTCAAAACAAATCCGAATGTCTATCATTAAACTACACATGGAACTATGAAGAAAAGCAATGTAACATTCCTCTAGAAGATTTTGAAGATCATTTTACCAATATAAAAAACGAATGTTTATCTTCAAACTACACCTGGAACAATGACCACAAGCAGTGCACCATTCCATCTGAGTCAGTTGGCTATCCTTTTGTTAATAACAAAAATGAATGTTTGACCTTAAACTACACTTGGAACAACTCCGCGATGAACTTTGACCATGTTGGCAAAGCTTACCTGAGTTTATTCCAAGTGGCAACTTTTAAAGGCTGGATTCCTATAATGAATGATGCAGTCGACTCTGGAGAATTAGATGAGCAGCCTCGAAGAGAAATGCGATTTTACATGTACATCTACTTCGTGATTTTCATCATTTTTGGATCCTTTTTTACTCTAAACTTATTCGTTGGAGTAATTATTGACAATTTTAACGCACAGAAGAAAAAGGTATGGCGTGTACGTTAGTGTTCAAGTTATTTTGCACAATTTAAGTAAATTATGGTGCATGTTTCTTTTAATGACGCTAACTTAAGGTTGGTGCATCAATGGAACTATTTATGACTGAAGATCAAAAGAAGTACTATTCGGCCATGAAAAAAATGGGCTCAAAGAAACCTATCAAGGCAACTCCTCGTCCAAATGTATGAAGGACATGCTTTTTTCTGTAACAATTTGACTTGACCTTTTTAAATGTACTTCTGATTTAATGATCTGATTTCAGTGGAAACCTCAAGCAATGGTTTTTGGACTGGTGGCTGACAAAAGATTCGAAATGGCAATTATGGTTTTGATAGGTCAGATTCATGATACATTCTGTTTTGTGGCTCCCTTATCTGCCATATTTCCTTAAAACTTTGATTTTATTTAAGGTCTAAACATGTGGGTCATGACCATGGACCATTATAAGCAATCAAAAGTAAGCAGCATTAATACAAAGCTGTAATTTTGGCCCATGTGCTCTTACTTAATACTTTTTTTCTTCATATTTGCTCTTTGTCAGAGTTGGGATAAAGTTTTGGATGTATTGAACGCCATATTCATTGGGGCTTTCACAGCCGAATGCATTCTCAAAATGATAGCTTTACGATACTACTTTTTCAAAGATGGTATCACATATATACTCATGAAATTGTAATCCATTTAGATTGATATATGCAGCTTTGTTCAAATCCGTGATTGAATTTTCACGTTTCAAATATTATGTCGAATTACAAAGTACATTTTTTATTGAGTGTCCTGATGAGTTTCTTATGTTGGCCTTTCAGGCTGGGACTCAGTTCTTGCTGGAATAACTAACGAGGATGATTGTGAACTTCCAGATTCAAATTTGGGTAAGGCGGGTAACTGCGGAAGTACGAAGCTTGGAATCCCTTATCTCTTGTCCTACTTGGTTATCAGTTTCCTCATTGTCATCAACGTGTATATCGCTGTTATTCTTGAGAACTACACTCAAGCCACGGAAGAAGTCGAACAGGGGCTTACAGATGATGATTATGATGCATTTTATGAAATATGGGCAGAATTCGATCCTCAAGGAAGTCAGTATATTGCTTACGATTTACTAACACATTTTGTAGATGCTTTAGAGGTACCTCTGCAACTTCGTAAACCCAACAAGTTTAATATAATCACAATGGATATTCCCATTTGTAAAGGTAATGGCGAAAACACTCATTTCCGGTTTACTTATACTTAATATTTTTAACATGTTAATAATTTGTATTTAATTGATTCAGGAGAAAGAGTTCACTGCGTAGATGTATTAGACTCTTTGACCAGAGACTTTTTTGCCAGGAAAGGGAATGTTATTGAGATTGACGAGAATCTTGAAATGAACCAAGCTCAGATTGTGGCTGAGCGACCTGGATATGAACTCACTAGTTCGACATTATGGAGACAAAGGGAGGATTATTGTGCAAGGCTAATTCAACACGCGTGGAGGCTTCATACACGGGTGGTGGGCGATGGAATAATTAAAGAAGAGCAAAAAAGGGATGAGAATGTCGACAGTTTAGAAGAGAGTGTAAGGGAAACAATGGTTGAACATGAACAAAGAATGAATTTTGATAGCGAAAGTAATGAAAATAAGTTAAAGGGTAATGCCTTGGAATGAGTTTTGAGGGATATTTTCTCGAACTTGCATGAAAGCATTCAATGCTAAATATTTTACGAAGTTCTGCTTTATTACGATTGTTCTTGCTACATAATAATGATGTTTTACATCCTTTAAATTCAGCCTTGATGCCTAAATAAAATTAGCTATGTCAATCCTATAAATTATACTGATTCTTATCATCATTAACTAACAATAAGTTATCGTGGCCAAACGTCTACTCGTAAAATTCAAATTCGAATTCAAATGGACGAATTGTTTTCCTAACAAATTCAACTCCTAACACAAGGGAAGATACACCGATGCCGATTGCCCAAACTAGAAACGGTGCCGCAAAATGTCTCAGACCGCGCTTGCTTATGTCATCGTGAATTTCTCCATCTTCTTTAGAGTGAAAGGAGTCGCGCTCAGGATTACCTTTTTCTCTTATTTGTCTTTCTAATCTCAGCTGACGCATATGAATTGTTTTCCATTTTCTAATTAAACCCATGCTCATAAAATTCCGAACGATTTTGTCAAATCCCTTCCTATATATTGATTGTCTTTCGAAGATCTTTAAACAAAACCAAATCATATAAAACCATGTCGATTGCAGTATATGTAAAAAAAATGTACATCAAATTCCTTTTCAAAACATACCAAGCCATCCTCCACAAAGCTAGTCGTGCTTTTTGAATCTTGAACCACATTAGGATCGCCACCTTTAAGCGAACCATTTTTCGCTGCAATGTACTCTGATGTACCCTCCCAAATTATGCAACAAAAGTTCTGTTTCGTAGCCTTCAAAATACATTCCACAGGATCTGAATATAACACCACTTTTCGAAAAATTGTTTCATATACGTTTCCTCTTGCTGAAGAAAATATTGTATAGGCAGCGTCTCCTAAAAAATTAACTTACAGAATTTAATTTAGATTTAGGTATATATTTTTTGATTTCAATGAAAAAATAATTACCTTTTCCCAGCACAAATAGTCCCACCTGAAACTTGGAAGCAGCCAACTCCTGGAAAGTTTCAGGAACAAATTGCTTCAGAGGAAAAGCCATCAACACAGTCAGCTTTGACTTGTAAGCTGCCACTGTAACTAGAGCGAATAAAAACCAGAAACTGCTACAAATTCGAAGTGAGTTTCCAGTTGCAGCTGGTTCTGAGGGATTTTGTTCGAGAAGGGTGGTTACGATATATTCCACTATTTTCTCACTTGTCCAAGATGGCTGTCCACATAATTTCATTTCCAGCTTGGAAATTATAACGAAAATACAAAACACTGTTGCAAATGTTGCAAAGAAGGCGATCCATGCAAAATATGTGAACGGTCGTATTATTGCTTTAGAGGAAAAATACGTTGTTGGCTTGGGGCACACAAAACCAATCGATTCATATTTTACGCATGCCCCCCACTCCACAAATCGATGTCGGTTATAAATATGAGCTATGTGAAGGGACACGTCTGCCTGATCATACAACACATCTCCAATGGAACCACCCCAAGTCCCATTTTCGAATCGTTTACCAGTTCCACCGTCTAATGATGAAGGGAAAAGGTCATACGAAAAGTTCATCTTTATTCTTGCCTCTTTTAACAAGGAATGGTAAACACCCCTTTTCGGATGAAAACGTCCGTCACTTCTTAATTCCATTTCAAATAGGGAAAAGATTTTCGGTACAGATATTCGAATTGGCTTCCCATGTAAGTCTCGGGTAAAATCTGGAAACATACTGGCTAGCCGTTGTCTTACGTTTAAATGTATGTTGGGAAATAAATCTGGAGGGAATGTTAAGGACCTCAAAACTCCTTGTGAAATATCGATAGTACTGAATTCTATTTGAGTTTTACTTTCAGTTGGCGAAATGAATAGCTTAAATTTGACTTTCGAAGAAATAAACTCATTTCTTAAAACAATTTCACCGGCGGATTTGTCGAAATAAATGAAGAAAAACGCATCTCGATCTTTTCTTGTAATTGGTAGATAAATCGGGGTAATTAGGTTAAACAGTTTTTGTACAGAGGCACCGCTCACATATTCGGAAATCAAGAAGACGTTAACCACGCACGTTCCACTTATTGCTCGCTTATGCATATCATCTTTACGACGATAAGAGCTAAAATTTTGATTAATGTTTAAAATATACTGTCCTGCATGTATTACCGACTGGCCAATAGCTGAGGCTAAGAATGTTATGAAATCAAATTCAATATCGTTAGCCAAATTTGTAACGGTTGAAGGAGATGTGATAAGAACTTCACAATTTGGATCAGTTTGTCTCACAAATCTAGTTAAAAATAAAACAACTTCACTCTTAAAATTTCGGAGGACAATAGAACCCACTGTGAAAGCAAATAAAGTAAAAGTGAACAAGAAAAACTGAAGTATGCGGAATCTCATTTTGTCAAAGGTGAATTTTACTTTAAGATGGAATTGAAAATATTGCAGAGAGGCGAAGTTAAAAAGTGTCCCAATATTTGTTCACATTTCTGGGAATGTATGCTATATATAGCTTAATAGTTTGAAATATTTTTGTTGGTACATTTAAGCATGTCAGAAATGGTCCTTTTGAAGGTTGTTTTTGTCAGATGAACCCTGCATTCATTTAATGTAATATATAAAGGTTAAGACCAAAATAGTAGTTTAAAGTGACAACGTGACAAGTTGAAGTTTTGATTGGATAATTTTTTTCATTACATGGAATGACGCTACAATGCAAAAATTATATACGCTGCGGTTGACCGTTCCACTCACTTATTTGTAAGTGCTAAGTGCTATACAGTTGCAATGCTGCAAAAAATTCTATGAAGTTGATAACTCTTCTAACAATAAGTAAGATATCGCTATTAATTCTATCGAAATACTTCCGTACTCTAGTTATAGCATGAATATTTAAAATTCTTATGATGCAAAGGTACAATATATTTTTTGGCAGTATGATTATAGGCACAAATAAACCATGCAAATATGATGCACATAAGGAGAAACAAATTGAATTCGACCATCAAAGCCATTGAAACTCAAAGAAATTGGATTTTAACATATTGACCCTTAAAACGGTCTAAAAACTAAATACACCAGTAGACTTAACTTTTAACAAGCTTTTGAATGGCATATTACACGGCATAATATATTGCCGTTGTCACTTGGAATTTCGAAACTGTTAATTATTGCCGTTATAATGGCAATAGACAGACCGACGGGATTGCTTTGCTCCTTAATAAGTTGAGCAAAAATGCTTTCAAAAGTCAGAATAAGCATGTCAAACAATATATTTCGTGTGTAGGCACCTTTTTATTAGAATCTTCAATTCTTTAAATTGAATTCAATAAAAGGATTAACGGTATTTTTAATAGTCGGGCTTGAGGAAGAAAACAACTTTCTTGGCATACAAATACGGCTGCATAGTGCATACAAATGGCGAAATGGCAGTTAGAAATTAACAATTCGCAACAAAAATAAAAGATCCAGATAAAATTGTAATATTTTCTAATTGATTACTATTGAATTTAATAACAGGAATTATTCAACAATTGTACAACAATCTATTCAAAAGTTAACATTTTACGTACAGGTTAATCGGTTATATGTATCTATGTATGGCCTTCGCTTCGCCTTCCCGTTATAAAAAGTAAACGAACTCGAACAATTTACACTACGCACTTTCATGAGGGATTTGTGATTATCGTGAGACGTGAATTAAGAATTCACTCAGTGTAAAAGCTCACAAATGGGGTTAGAACTTGCGGTTATGAGGATTGTTAGAAATTCACACATTTTTTTCCTCTATAACATCCTCATTAGATTTACTTTCAACTTGGGCACAAGTTCTACTTACGAAACGTAAATTGAAGCTCATAAAATGTACCATAACTGCTGAACACTTGTCTGGTTGTACTACATAGCTGCGTCGTTAGTGTAACAGTTGAATTATTAACCATTATTTGGAGATGACTCATTTAGATTACTGTGAGGTAAACTATAGTTGTCATTATCATCATTGTCATCGTCGTCATCATCGTCCTCATAAGCTATTAAATAAGTGGAATATAATGACTCGTTGTCCGAATGCAATTCTTCGTTTTCCAAGTCAGGAAGTTTTGTTGGAAATATAATCGACTTTAGTCTAGGCCTTTTCTCCTCCAGAATTTCCTGAACTTTTTCTAAACCTAAAATATCTTTTGTACAGATTAGCAACTCGTGGAAAACACTAGCCAAGTGATGAAAGTCAGGACGTGTTTCTGAATCACAATTCCAGCACTTTACCATTTTACTGTAACTGTCAATTTAAAAAAATGAGTTACTTTGCGTTTATAAAGCATATAGCTGACTGACGGTAAATGCAAGCATATATGCATATCTTACATCAGATCATTGGCTAGTTTCGGTTTAGCCAAGCGGAGCGACCCGTCAACTAAGCCTTGAACGAATTCTTTATTCCATGTTAGCTTCGGGAAAGGTTTCTTTCCTGTGAAGTTTATAAATTAAAAGTTAAAATTCATTCTTGCAAGGGGAAATATATGCACAGCTGAAAATATGACCTACTAACCCAACGTAAAAATTTCCCATAAAACGACCCCATATGACCATACATCACTGCTTAAAGAATAATGTTGTCCTTTCAAGCATTCAATTGCTAACCAGCGCCACGGTTTGTGCATAATTTCTGGAGCTGTCACACCCTTTCCAAGACGGGTAGCCTTTTTAGAGAAACCGAAATCACTGATTTTGCAATTTCTGTAAGAATCCAAAAGTACATTGCGGCAAGCTAGATCACCGTGAATTATCTAATAATCCATAAAAACATAGATAAGAATGATTAAGAAAACACAATATCTAATATCTTATTCTCCATCAAGTTAAAAGCAATTTACATTTTTCGATGCAATGAAACTCATTCCATGAGCAATCTGGTATGAAAATTTAAACAGCTCATGAAGCCTTCTTATTGATTCTTCTGCCTGTAATTTTTCGCTTGGTTTGGAACATAACTGAGCAGGACATGTTGCCCCATATGACAAAGTAAATGAATCTGATCTCAGGTAACTTTCCAAAGAACCGTTCATACATATTGGTGTGATAATGCAACTTCCATCTAAAATGGAATAATACAAGTACAACATCAAATTTTTTTCAGCTCACAAAAAGTAATTTGTATTATGTCAGTCATGAAATCTGCTGGGATTGAGGTGGTCTTAGGAACTTACGTAAAGGAGGATCCACTTCATTAATGAGGTTGCCAGTCTTCACCGTTCCCAATAAACTTAAAATATTTTTGTGATTACCAATCTCCTTCATGATTGACACTTCAGCAAAGACACGTTGCTCCTTATAAATCACAGAAATTTTCGATGAAAATCATATAAAACAAAAATCACAACTAAATGATATAATAATCAATTAAGTTTACATTCATAATATCGTTTTCTTTCGGTATCTTTACTGCCACCCGATCCGATCGATTTCTAATGGAAGCAACATAAACGATACTAAAGTTCCCATAACCAATGATTTGTTGCCAATCTAAAAAAATACAACGATTTTTAGTGTACCGCTTGAATTGCAGTCGTGAATAAATCCTTCCATTGAGAAACTTAATTTCTTTCTTACTGACATTGATGTTCTCTCTAAGGTCTTGAGAGTGTTGATAGGTCTCTAAACTTTCTCGTATGTCAGGAGCACTATTGAATCTTCCTTGAAATGCTGCTTTCTCATCGTCAAGAATAGTTTCGCTTTGGGATTGGGACCTTAAGCGAAAAATTCGAAAGCCAAAAAACTTTTTCAAATTCATCTCTGCTTGTAGTGTAGCTCTGTACTGACTGTATGACGAACCATAAAGTATGACTGTATGGCAAAGTCCTATGTATTCGTCTGCTAGTGCTAACATTGGTTTTACTAATTCCAGCTAACGGATTAGCCTAATAATTCCATTGGTGAGTGAGTATTTTATTGGTAAAATCAGGTTTACAAAGCCAAGCATGCCATAGAAAGGAAATGAAAACCACAACTTCGGCAATTTCGATATCACACGTACTCGGGAATTTCAGCTTAAAATTCAGTTCTTCTAAAACAGAGAAAAGACGCAGGATTTCTTTGTCTACATTGTGGTTAAACTTAGCTTGAATTTTTTATGGTAATAATGTAATGGTGAATGGAGGTGGTTCACTGAATTCAGTAGCAAATATAAAAATATTTACCAATGGTGTTTACTGAACGTTTTTTCATATTAAGATTAGAGTGTACTTAAAGCTACTAAAGGATACTGGAAACAACTAAAGACTGTACTAAGGACAAAAGCACATAGTGTGCGTTTATATAATATGTAAAATAAATGTGTATGTCGGTATGTGTATGTGTTTTTGTAAATATGACCTGTATTTTGAGTGAGAAAATTGAAAAAGAAAACTATATAGACTTGTAAATTTACTTTTGGACGCTCATATTAAAATCATCCAAATGTTACAGTCTTCTAATATATTGCTACTTTGTTTTACAATACACATAAAACCATGAAAGACCCACAAAGTATAATGCACATCCAGTGCTTGTCCTCCATCAATCTAAGGTGGGAATTTGTTGAACATTCCTTTCCCTTTGTTATAGGCAGAAGTAGAAGGCACCTCAGGAAAGGGTCCATTCCCGTCACATCTGCAAGCCTAACCATTACATCCATCCTTTTCACAAATACACAACACCTTCCACTCGTCCAAGCCTTCGCTTACACAACTTTCCGCAAATTCAGTAATGTTTGCACAACCACTCTTGACATGACATTTTACCGTAACCGTCTGTAGTATTAGCAGAACATTTGGGTGTGAAAGCAGTTAACAGACCACCTTGCTCTTTAGGAGCACATGGAAGACCATTACCCGCCTCTTGACTGCATTTAAACATATTTCATATGATCGTATTAACATGTAAAGCTAAGGAAAAAACAGTGTTCAATCAATGTCAGCCGTTACATACCGTAAAAGATGCACTGAGAAAAGGAAAGTGTAAAAAAATCCTAGAAACTATTTCATACAAGGGGGAATGAGGAAATCATTAGCAGTTAATATAGAAAATGAATCAGTCGCGGATAGGTCAATCGGGTATTTTCAAATCCATTCTTGGGTCACATTTTGATATCAAAACACTTTGTATGGTATACATGTTCATGTTATAATTAAGCATTATTGAGGTAATTACAGAATCTGTGTTGCAGTCATGCCCATACGAATATAATAAAATATCTAGCCTGCAGCAAAAAAACATCACTACCTTGCCTACCTTCTTACAATAATGCATCCATTATGACCATATGAACTCGGAGACATATTATAGGAATGTAAAACCATTGATCACAAATCTTCACCTGGCTCTTCCCTTTTACCAAAAAATCTTACACTACCAATTTAAGTTTTAATGTAGCTGTGTTTGTGTACATTGTATATTATTGCATAAGGGAAAAACTGTAGATGCCTAGCCAAACTCATTTCATGCAATGCTGCCAAGTAGATCTATATTTTAGTAGACCTTATGTACTTTAACAACTGCGAGACGTATTCGCACATTGGCACATTCATTCTTTTAAAAAACTAAGGAAATCCGTTTGTTGCCGTCCACATGAAATGATGCCCATGCCCACAGTCTACACACATGATAACGAGTTTCTAAAAATAACCGTACATTGCATTACACGGCGTAAATTGTCGCCTTTACTAATTTCCATTCCATACGATGATGTCGCGTAATGTAATATACCTATGCATCTTCAACAGATTACAATTTATACAGGTACATATTATATGAGTTGGGTTTGTTTGTTTAGAAAGTAGGCAGCATGTTCTCCCAGAAGGTACAATATGTAATATGTTATTGTAAAGTTGCTAGTAAGTATAGGACTGCCTGGAGCAATCCGAACCCGGACTGGAGTAAATTCTGTAGAAAAGTAGATAACAGGATTTGCTGCTTTGCTTTTAATTACTAGCATTACACCAATTGCAATATATGTTCATAAGAAAGTTTAGGCTGTGTTTGTGTATTGTGCAGCCATCTTAGTGGATCAAAACAACACATCAAGAACTACTTGTGTAGGATACCTAACTAAAAGTAGATCACATTTTAGTTAGTAATGGTTAGTGTGGAGATGTGTAGAGGTGAAGAACGGCGTATTCCACATTCACTTTGTTCAGGATTGGATAATAATAATATGCCCTGCACAATGCACATCCAATAATATCCAATATAACTCATGCACAAAAGTGTGAAAGAGATGAGCTAATAGAGGTAGTGTTTACTTATCATGTGTGCTGGAGATGTGGCGTGGCTGTGATATTACGTTGTACGCGATGTGATGTGATGCTCATGAATGTTGTGTAAAAAAAACTTGTGGGATTATTTTGGAATCCGACAAGAGAAGGTTGTTTTGTTGACCAGAAAAGTGTAGCTGTGTAGCAGGTTCAAGTGTTTTTTTCTTCTTCTGGTTTATGGTTATGGTTCAACTTTTTTCATTTGCCCTTATACAACAGCTTGTTTGTTGACACGCACAAGCACAACTCGCATCGCAACATCGACTCTGCTTATACAAGATGCAGTAATATACAATCATTATACAGAACTGACTCGGCTCTGTCATTGTGTTTAAAATACTTTAAAATATTATACTGATCAGTGACCTCGTGAGACGTTATTTAAAATTAAGCATTCAATAGATTCATCATGTGTTTTGCAGCTCTTTAAAATTAAGTAACACACAAAATGCCTACTGCGTGGCGATCCAGAAGACGCACGGGAAAAGCTGCTGTTGCTTTTCCCCTAGAATCTACTCAGATTACTGCAATATCAACAACAGCAAAGACAAAGAAGCATCATAAAATTGTGAATATTTCGCCATTCCAACCACAGCAGCAACACGAAAATTTGCATGGTTTTGAATGTAATCATACTAAACTTACAAGAGGAAAGCCTAAACAGAAGAAGATGAAGATTAAAAAATCTCATTGCCAGGAAGAGAAGAATTTTCCCGACAATAAGGGTGCAACAGGTGGCTTTTCGAGTCCTCTGGAAATTCTTCCAGAGGAGGTGAAGTACTATGTTACTTCACAAATTTTGGTTTCCTCACTTTGTGAGATGACTTATGAAAGCATTTTAAAACAATGCTTTCTACTCTTTTTAGGTTTGGCTGCTAATTTTTCAACAAACGCACCCAAAGGATTTGAGAAACTGTCATAATACATGCCTTGCGTGGACAAACTTGTTGAAATCTAAGAGAACCAAGTTCCTGTTTCTAGAGGTATCCCAAAAGCTCACCATTATCCTTCAAATGAATTTCTCAAATTAAAAACCTAAAAATATGACCTTCTAATAATCCTAATTTCCTAACTGTAACAGGTTCTGCCAATAATAGCTACAAATCTGAATAGAAACGGCATTCTAAACTGCAGACTGGTTTGTCAATCATGGAAAGACTCTGTGGACCATTTCCTCCAAAATCATTCCAGCCATTACAAACTTGCGCTTGGAAGTTTCACCATTAAAGATAAAACAGAGGCACATTTCGAACAATTGCTGACANAGACTCTGTGGACCATTTCCTCCAAAATCATTCCAGCCATTACAAACTTGCGCTTGGAAGTTTCACCATTAAAGATAAAACAGAGGCACATTTCGAACAATTGCTGACATACCACAAAAGTCCAATTCGGCCTTTACACGATAGATTACTTACTAATCCCAATCCGAATCCTCATTCCAATTTTTATGGTAATATTGATTTCTGCGGGTTCGAATCCTCTCTTGCAATACTAAAGTTTCTTCAGAAAATGGAACATCATACAGCTCAACAAAATCCATTTATGATGCGTCGTGTGCTGTTACAAGACAGCATGTTTCCAGCTATCGATGAAAGTCTTCAAATGTGGAATATGGATGTGCCCTCCCTCCTTCATAAGTTTGGCCAGCACATTTGGTTCTGTAAACTTTCCATCACATGCCGTCATTCACCAACTACAACTTACAAAATCCTAAAACAAACTCTCTCACAGATGCCTAACCTTAAAACATTAGAAATTAGCTATAACGGGGTTCGTCATCTGAACCGAGAAATGATTCAATTGAAAGATGTTATTAGAGCTTATCCTTTACCTAAGCTGGAAGCATTTGGTTCAGCTCAAAATCGAACAAATGCCTTATCCTATGATCAATGAAATTTTTACAAAATTGAACTCCATTTGTCGAATGCGCATGTCTAGAGTTGTGGAACAAGAGAATCCTTATGATTTTGACCATAAAATCCAACTTCTAAATTTACGTCAAATGTACATTCATTTGCAAATCTTTAGCAGATGTAGTTCAGTTTGGGAGAGTTTGTTGGCCACTGGAGGACCTAACCGTGGAATATTTCAACATTTCCGGCCAGACTGCAGATCTCCAAAAGACGTTTCATGTCTTAAGCAGCTTTAGTAAAACGTTACAAAGGTTAAATTTAATTATTCATCAAGAGCTGGACGAGTTCAATAAAAAACGGCGGTTGAAATTAAACTTACCAAATTTGGAATCGCTCAACCTCTCCATAAACGACTACACATCATTAGATTTCTTGGAATGTCTCAGCTCACTTCAGAAACTTACCATAATACTAGAGGACAACGAACTTGGAAAAATTAGATGGGATGATGTGAAAGCAAAAATTAAATTTTATTCTTGTTGGGATTCCATGTACAACTCATCAATTTGGAGTATCTTACCCAAATTAAAAACCATACATGTGTACGTCAGAGAAAGAAATTTTTGGGGGAGGGGAGACAACTATGCAGAATGTAGATATTCTCGCGACCGTTACATTATCCAGAATGCAAAAACACTGTAAAGTTTTTCAGAAAATTGTATGCTCAGGTTTGTATATCAAGTACAGTTCCTTACAAGACATTTGTGACTGAATAAAGCTCTCATATTTTTGTTTTATGATACATTTTGCCAATAATGACTTTAATTTCGTTAACTAATGTAAAATCCTCTTTTTTATCTCCAACTAAC
>JAHZNA010001482.1:0-16742 GCA_027743935.1 Sinodicranocentrus sp. ZH6
TCTGAACATTCTACATATCTACGGATGACTTAACTCATGATACCGGTGTATATACATATAATTGAGTGGAGAATGTGGTTCACGATGATGTCCCCAATTTTTAGACTGCCGTGATGTGATCATCTGGTCAAGACAGCTATTGGCTATTGGGACTATTGGGAGTAAAAAGCTTTTGGAATTACATGTGCATACATGCTCAAACATACGTGAGTGAGTTGGGATATATACTGCTTGAACGCTCAATGTACCAAGGAAATTAGAAGGAAAAACTTGTGAGCTCGTAATCGTAATAACTCTCGTACGCACACATACACACACACACACACAGCCATTCTAGCCAATGTGAAGAAACACATTTTAATAGAGAAGGTTTGGTAGCAGATATATTTTTTCGTCGATTGAATTTCTGTTTGTAGAAGTGAGGTTAAGAGAATCAGGTTATTGAGGTTATGTGCCAAGTCAGATGTCGACGATGGGGATGTTCTCTTGGTAGTTCAGGTCCAACATTGAACATGTCATAGTCAGCCATATGAAGAGAATTACGGGCGATGCAAAAGACACTGGAGAAGAGGTGGCATTTTCTGCTTGGTGGTGGGTGACCTGGCTGGATTTGATTTGATTTCCAAATAGATTTTCTCAGAGATTCTCCTCTCAACAGGATTTTGGCTGGTGGCTCGTGGTTTTTGGCTTGCGTTCACCTTCCTGTACGATGATTTTCTTGAGTGTGCATGTCACAGAAGGGAGCACCAGTGTCTGTCTTGGCGACAATAATAATGAGTGTTGGTCGTACTCCACATAGTAATAACATACGTAGCCCACGTATACACTATATTTGAATTAGTATCTTCTTATTTTCATCGTGTGTGGTAACACTCCCTCCCACCCGTATTTCTCGCACTAAGGTTCTTAAAATTGAATTGGAAGAGTAAGACTGTGGTTTCAAGAAGAATGGTTGAGTACACCTAATATTGCTTAAGTAGAAATTGATTTTCCTGTTTACATTACATTGAATATGTGTAAATGATGAACCACCAGTTTTACTACTATTAGATCATTACTGTGACTCAGTCGAGCATGCCATAATTTCAAGCTGGCTCGCAGTTGGTGGTTGCATTATTACTCGATCTACTATTCATTTTACGAATGGAGAGGAGTAAGTGGAGCGATCAGAGATGTAGGAAAGATGTTATGTCCCTCATCCAATCCAACGTCCATTGTTGTGGGTGTATCGTCGTTGTTGAAAACATAACGATTTACATTGCAATAATAATCCATGCAAAAGATTCCTTTTGGTTTGGGTGTGGTGACCTCGATGAGAATCACGTACTGATGGTGAGGTTTCAGTGATGTGTAATGAACTTACTTTATATCTCTTGTTTGCATGGCGTGTGTGGTCTCTTTTCCCTGTTGAACTCAAACTTTGAGTTAATTCCTTTCGTTCAGAATCTCTCATTCAGAATGATAGGTAGATGTCAAATTTCTCCCATCAGTGATTTCGTTCGTCCTGTTCATAATTCACTTACAACCTTACAACCCGAGTTACAAGCAACTCGAGCTTTGCCTATAGGAACTAGATAATTTTAAAAACAAAACCTTTATTTTCATATCTTGCTCTACCATGAAGACTCACTGAGTAAATACGTTGAAAAGGAAGCCTGAATATTTCACTCTTTTCCCTTTCCAAATTTGGATTTCGTGTTGCAATCAATTGCAGACGAATATTCTTGGCTGGGTGGGAATGATGCATGCAAAATGTAATAGAGTTCAAGAAGTATTGAAGTTCGCAGACTGCACCTGACTGCATAAATTTGTTCAAGGACTTTCGAAAAATTCAAATCTGACCACAACTGTTTACATTATCTCTAATAAGTGTTTACTTTCGAAAAAAGCAAATTTGATTACAAAACCAAACAGTGCTATTTATACTTTCTATTTGAAGTAATAGCTAACTTACATACATAGTTGAGTGAGTGGGTTGCGTATTTAGACAAAAGTCAGTGAATTGTGTGGGTTTCGAGTATACTTTCATATAACATCTTATGAATATTTATTTATTTAGCGCTTCAAGTTCCGACTCCCTTAGTTTGTTAGTGCTGCGCTGAGTTGCATAGAAATTTTAATAATAAATTACCCGACAAAAAAAATATTTCTCACGTTTCACGATACTTTAATTTTTCAAGCAGAATTATGGAAAAGCCTTGTTGGCAGTTTTAATGGTATCATTCCGCCACTATATTGTGAGGGAGTCATTAGCGTAAAATGCCTGGAAGAATGAATGAAAAAAAGAATAAACTGCCTTGACGTTCCCGTTTTGTCGAAAAGCAGTTTTTGAATGAGGGTATCCAAAATGAATGGAACTTTGAGCCTCCACATTTCCCTTCCAAGCTATCCCTTTTCTTGCATGTTTTTGTCATTCCAGCTCCAAGATGACTTTCCCTCGATCCTCATTTTCCTCCTCACTGACTAACTGATGGGAGCAAAGCTTTTCTCTCCGTTCTCTCACTCAAATCCAAGCTCGGAGGTGCTAGGAACTGGCTCCGTTGTCAAAACGTAATACATGCAAAATAAACATTGTACTCGTTGCTTTAGTAGTTTAGTGAAATTATTGAGATTGCTTGTTGCATCTACTACACCATATCGTTAGCTGAAATGCTACCACACTCCTTTTTCCCCAGCCGTCGACTACCACTATACGACATTTTTATACAAATGACAATTTGGTAGTAGCGGTTGTATACGGCTACATGACTTTGTAATGTCCGAATATATGGAGAAAGTGGAGCATGTAATTTCGACGAGGAGAGAAACTGCTACGTAGTCCATATTTGAAACCCTTCTCCCAATTTCTATGTCTGTACTTATATTGTTGAAAATGGGAGAGTAACACACTCCCGCTTGTTGTTGTGTAGGCTTGAGGCTATTATTTTCCTTTGAGAAAATAGCTCTTTCTCTGAATCAGCTAGTTATGCACTCTCACTGTCTCACTTCTTCTTTAGAAGTTACTCTTACTTTGAATCTAAGTGGTACACATGCACACACACACACACGACAACAGAGCTATTTTCTCCTTATATCTAGTAGGTACTCCGACGTTATTTCAGGGGTATTAGAATTCCAAGAGCTTTGATGTGATATGGCTACACATCGCCAAGTGTAGAAAATCTTTCAAGTTTTTTCTACATGCTTAATATCTAGTCGACGACAAAAACCGGGTACAACAAGGAGTGTTGCTGTTTTGCACTTTCTTCCACTTAAATCTTCCCCGGACAGCCTGTGGAAAGCTGTGATAAGGCGGGAATAGACGTTTTCTCTCGCTTCCTCTCAAAGTTCCCTTGTCTAGACGAAAAGGAGAAGTTTACTAAAGGCATAATAATAGTAGGTTGTTCCACACAACTTTTTTTCCCTTCACACACTCCCCCTTTCATCTTGTTCTTCCAGCAATCCTTGCAATCCTCTAAAAAAAAGCAGGAATGAGAAATAGTCAGCTTGCTATTTGCTAATGTGATGGCTATGTTATTGAACAAGAATGAAGGTTGCTGTGAGTTCCGTACAAATAGCTTTTTTTCGTATTGTGTGAGATTTCTTGAAAGAAGTTCATGTTCGTGTGTGTAGGTGTGGTAATGCTTTGCATGCATGAATGCGTGATGATGCAAGCTTGCATTTTCCTCCGAAGCGGATTCATTTATAAATGGTTTGTAGCAAGTTGACTACATATTGGCCGTCATTTGGAAAGCGGTAAGGCATCCGTGCTTTGTATGCTATTTTCTTTCACATTCCAAACCATTTTTTCTTCCTTCAACAATCAAAGATAGCGTTTTAATGCCATCATTATTGTGATTACAAATGTAGATTTCTTTTCAGCAGCGTCATCTTTGGTTTTCGGGCATGCACAAAAGAAAAGGCGAAAATAGTTTTATGATTGTAGTTATCTTAATGCTCCCTCTACTTTTTTTATATTACCCGTTATGGAATACACTGGAAGGGTTATTCTTCCATATGGACATTTATTTAGATAATATGGACATTGTACATGGAGATACTAAAGCTACTCTTTCCTTTGACTTTTTTCCTGTGAAAACGTGTACAGAATTCTGGGAGAACCATTGGCAATGCAAATACCCGAATTCTTCGAGGACGCCGTATAACCAAAGGTATGGAAAAACGTGTTCAGGATATGAAAAGCTGACAGCGGAGAATACCATGTTTGAAGCTCAACTCCAATACGTCTCGGATGCTGTGATGGCGTTTGCTCACGCTCTAAAGTAAATTAACCACTTTTCTCTCTTTTTTCGTGTTTTTTCTCTCTCTCATTTTCTTAAGGTCTTACGTTATTGGTCCAAGGGAGCTTTTTTACCCTAGAGATATTCATTCACGGTTGACTGACTGACTGACATGCTTTACTTTCCAGACTCGCTTGTACTTTACTCTTGTGGAATACGAGATAAGATAAATAGTAATGAAAATGAAGGGGGATTCAGGGCAGGTTGAAAAACCTGATTTCCCACCAGGAAGAGCTTACACGCTTCCGTTTACAATTCAATACAGAAGTTGCCTTTCCTATTTCGTGGATGAGTTCAGATCCCAAACGTGCTCAGTTTACCAGGAGATGAACAACATTTTTCAAATTAAAAGAGATTGGAGAAAGCACATGTGAAAGTTCATTTTTTGGAACAATAACAATGTCAAATGGTATTAAAAGGGAAAGTAGTTGGGGAAGCCATGTTGATGTTGACATTGGATTGGAGTTAATAATGTATCCTGCTGTGAGTGTGTATTTGTGGTATTACTTTGCGGTGAGCCAATTAGTATCATGATGATGGTGGCTAGGTATTAGTTTTCATTAGCTTGCTGACTTCCTGTCTTGCTAAATCATAACTTATATTTATAGTAGTTCCGAGACGGTAGTCTAGTCTACGCGTTTTCCGCGGTGGTGGTTTACATCACATGACCTAAAAGTATAATTAGTACATTAAAAGTTCTTTGCGTTGTGGCTCGGCAAAGTTGCATGCTTGCATGTGTGAAGGTGGATGATTTTTATGAAAATATAAATTCCTGTTAGATAGGATCTCCGTGCTGAAAATGGGGTTTGGTTTGTTTTTGTAACCTCAATATACCTGGTGGGGAGGCATGTAGGATTTTAACTAATTTTAGTAGTTAGATGTACATGATCATGGAAGAGAGTAAATTACGTAGAAAAATAACATGTCACAGAACATACGGGGGATAATAGTACGCATTGTGGATATGCGTGGATCCGTGAACCCTAACTAACCAGTGAAATGTCAGCGAGGCATAGACTAACCGTAATGCCGACAGGAATTCTCTTGAATGCGTCTGTAGTACACATTGCGGGCTAATCCCTAAAGACATCACAGAAGTGGGTTTCACAAATATTATAGATTATATTACTTAAAGTGTGCAAAGCACAAAGACAATCTTACAGGACTATAACCGGACACTTATATCTATAATAGTAACAAGCCTTTATAAATGATTTAGCGTTCGACACCAATATAATAGTGAACACTGTTCCATATGGATTCAGATGAAGTAATGTACATTATTTTGTTTGCTTAGGGATATGCATAAAAAGTTATGCGATGGAAAACCAGGCGTCTGCTCCAAGATGAATCCCGTGGAAGGAATTGAGCTACTGGAGTACCTGAAAAGGGTTAAATTTAGAGGTGAGTGGAGTTACGAAAGTATGAATTATGAAAAAATACATAAATAAGGTATGAGTAAGAATGTCGACCCGTCTTATGTTTATTATTAAGATTCACCTTTGTCGTATACGTCTCTACGCTAAGAATTTTGTTTGTGTGCGATGATTATGCTTCACTGCCAATCCCATATTCATAAGAAGCTTAAAGATAGGATTATGATACATTTCAACGCAATCTTAGAAAATTTGCAACTGACAAGAATCGTAGGAGAATCTAGATTGTGCACAACTCACAACAGCAGCTGATAAGTGTCAAATAGCAAGCAAAAAATAAATGTCAGTTGGAAAATGAAAAATTTCTCTTTCAATATTTTTGAGATTTGGTTAGTTTAGACAAACTAAACAACAGACACTAGGCTTTTATCCCGGATTTATTAATATACGTATCTACATCTCAACCGCTAACTCGACACCTACACAAGACAGAGAGTAATTTAAGTATCATCTATGTATACGAGATAACGACACGTTTGATTGAATTGGAAACATTAGAAGTGAGCTACGAAGTCGGACAATTTTTGCAGTTTCATACCATCATATTTATTTTTATCCTGTATTAAATCGATCAAAGAAGTCGATTTTTTTAAACGTCATCCCTCGCCATTTCAAAATTTCATAAGCATCATGTTACCTTCGCTCATTGTCATTCAATACATCTAGACTTATCCAGGACGCGACTTTGTGTTCCCCTCCAATACTAGCATAGTCATTTTAAGGAATCATGTATTAGCTGTTTTCATATTTCATTTTGAGTTGAGGTTCGCCTGGGAAAAGCAAACTAGAGCCGATGATGATTTTCATATTTTCCAAGTGAAAATATCGAATTCGCGTTTGTCACGTACGCACCACTTATAAGCTCTTGGGCGTGAACACAAATAATATGTTATTTACATATACATGAGACTTTCGAGCGTGTGGTGGGATTACAAGGTGTAGACCTCAAACGTGTCAATATATCATCAAATTTCATTGATTCCAAGAAAACACAGCATTACTTTTTACTGTATTTCAAAGTGAACGTGACAGTGGCACAGAATAAGTTTAATTTACTTGCCTCAAAAGTATTCGCCTAGGGTAGGAAATACGAACCCGTAATACTCGATCATAATATACATCCATATAATACTTGTTTGAATCTATCACACCTTTTCCATTACAACGTATATCGTCTTGTCATTTTCCAAAATTCAGAAATATCATGATACGCCAATATAAGCACGACCTACTCCTACGTTAATATTCATGGATGCTACGCAGCAGACTTTTTGTTATTCTATATCAGGATTCTATGTTAAGGAAGAAAAACAGAAAAATGGCGGTGTGTGGGAAAAGCTTTTAGAATAATCAGAGCATCTTATAGTGTACAGCTTTGATGGAATTTCTTTGGAAATAATAGAAAACCTTTTGATGGGAAAAAGTGAACTTTGAAAAGTATGTTATTCAACACGATGTGGGTTTAAAATGGTGAATTGAAAAACATGAGAAAAAATAAAAATATTCTCAAAGAGACCATCATACAACTTGGCTGAAATCAGTCTGCATTGTTTTATGTTTGTGATTTGAAACATAAAACTTTAAAGGCGTCTAGTCTTTTAAATGTACTCTGAAAAGTACGCCTACTTGAAAATGTTGCTTGCACCATGGACTAAAATAATTTGAATTGAGAAAAAATACATAAAAACGTGCAGTAAACACTTTTTTATTGTCGCAGACAACTTTTTTCTTCTTTTAGATCGTATACCAGCTGCTGTACATGTATTCCAAGCATTTGTTATCCTTGATGCATGAGTTTTTTTTTATCTGGAAGAGGAAAAAAGTAAATTTAAATCTTGCTCGTTTTAAGGCAGCTATAGGCCATTAGGGAATAATTGGCAACCTCCTTTTCAAGTTTTATGGCCTTTTCTCATTTTAAAGTTATCATCCTCTCAAGTAGTAGCTGTTATAGGATTTTTTGTTCGTTTTTATCATCCACAGCTCTACCGTAGCACGTTAACCATATCCAAGAGCCTAAGACACAGTGTTTTTAGTGTGATGCATTTTACTGTATTATTTCCAAAAGAGACAATCAGCCCAAGTTTTAAAAAGAAACTACTATACACGCCTCGGAATGAGCACATTATCTGATGACTTTGAACTGATTGCATTAACAGTTTCTTTATCTAAAGCGTTTTAACTCAGGAAATGGGCTGAGGGGTAGACTCTTGCAAATAATCTAGAGGGACATTTCCCTTCATTAAATGAATTGGACGTGTCTTTCTCTTTTGGAAAATGGGATAGTTTACTCACTTTGTGTTTGTAAAGTTATTTCTTTTTTAAAACTCCCTCAAGTCATGTCGTTTTAAGTGCTAGTGCTGACCTGGTAAGTAGAAAAAAACTAGATAAATCCTTAGTGCCTCATTTCATCAAATCATTATTAAACTTCGCTACTACAAATCAGGGTAAACCGAGCATCTCTGACGTCTGAGATTTTGAGGAAAGAACCTATAAAGCGTAGACAACTTTGATGATCCAGATTAATAATTTAGCTTTTGATCACCGTCAATGGCTCATTCCTGTGGTGAAAGTGTAGCAAGGGATAATTATAGTGGCGATGATAACTTTCTTCTATGGCCTGCAAAAAACAAGCTATTTGAAAGAAACCACTCTTCAAGATATTTACGGTAACTGCTGTGAAATTCGCTTCATACATCAAAGAGGATTTTCACAAAAAAAAAAGTTCGATAATCTGATGAGAAATGAGATTTGGATTTGCCAAGAGAGTGAAGCTCGTGGGGGCATAGAGTGCCTTGAAAGTGAAGGGAAATGAATCAAAATGGGGTGGGGTCTAAAGAGGACTTTCAAGTCTCACCATGAAATAGGTTGGTTACGCTATTTAATGACTTTCGGGCACCTTATGACAAGTTGAATGAATACATCATGTGGATGTCTCGAGACGATCACCATCATAGTCACCGCAAACCCGACAGTCATGGTTGACAGGTTTCCAAAGTAGGGAAGAATGACTGGTAGGGGAATACAGAAAAAGGAAAAAAAGGATGAAGGGAAAAATGTGTTGCAAACAGGGAAACAACTATACACTGAATCAAGTAATAATACATGGTTGACAGGTTTCCAAAGTAGGGAAGAATGACTGGTAGGGGAATACAGAAAAAGGAAAAAAAGGATGAAGGGAAAAATGTGTTGCAAACAGGGAAACAACTATACACTAGACTGAATCAAGTAATAATACTTTGCTTTTCATCTTACCTACACGGTCTATGTGTCATACACGTTGTTTGAGGGTTTGGCCTGTTGGTAAACTTGTGTTTGGTGGATAGCTTTGTATAAAATGAAATATGCCCTGTCATGTATAAACATTATTGGAAACTGTGCGGTATGCTCTTAAAAGGTTTCACTTTTTTCTATCCATATTCTACCCAAGACGGACATCCAATTTTGTTACTGCCCTTATGAAAGGTACGGCATATGAAGCGCCTAGGGTCGATGAGGAAGTAAGCTGTCACAGGGTTTGGTCCAATATTCACTTATTTTGTGAATATGGGACTCGGCGTAAATTGACATTTCCTGGCATTTCATTTTATACATTTGAGAAAACACACAAGTCCACTGGACATCCTTCACAGCCAAAATAAACCAAAAGAATACGGCTTTTTTGTTCAGGGTACAAGGGGATGACAATTTTCCCTTTTTTGCTCATAAAATGGGAAGACTTCGGTAACTCGCGGGTACAAGAGAACAAATGGCTTGCTACAATTTTTATTGATATGATTTTCACACAAATGGCGTCCAGACAGAGAAGAGTTGTTTGAGCTCTAGTCGCACCACTCTGTGAACATTGGACATTTGCAATGTTGAAATATTTGATTTCCTAGAATATATAGCACATATATAAAATATATATTTTATAAATGCATATAAAAGTTGGAAATTCACTAGCTGACTTTCACTTTCAATGTGTGAACAGAATGGTCTAGAAAATCAGACAATAATGTTTCCACTTTTACTCATTCCAGGTCTCAGCGAGGATTTCTTTCGTTTTGATGAATTTGGGGATGGACCGGCCCGGTATAACATCATTCATTTCCGTCGTCGCGAAGACTCAGGAACGTTTCATTGGACAAGAGTAGGCGAGTATAATGAGGGTGTCCTCTCACTCAACATGTCAGGTAAATCATTTGGACACTTCATTTATCTTGTCTAACTTTTGTAAAGCGATGAAGGTTATTCCTCTCTTCTATCTAATTCAATAATGGAAAAGTGGAGAAAGTAATAATAGCCCTTTTCACACTCACTCAACCCCTTTCAAGTCGGATCAGTCAGGAGCTCTCTAAAAAATCATATTGGTTGTGCCTTTGTATTGCAAAGTACCTCAACCCCATTGTTATTTCGTGCATATGCATTAAAAACTAATAATAGCTTAAAAGAAGTGTGTGTAGTTTGTAAAGAAGATAAGAAAAGTTTTTTCTTTGCATGCAAAAATTCTATTATCTAGCCTCTCCATCTTTTGAGTATTGTTTGTTGTATTTTTTTCTTCTATTACGCAAGAATACATAAATTGCCAAAAAATAATTCCGTTGTACAATAGGGAAATATAATGACGAGCGTAAGAGCCCATCTTACCAAAATTTATATGAAAAATTTGTCGACAAGCTCAATGCTTTTTTTCCTCTGACAATTTACGTTAATAACTGTTGTGATAAAAATAATAAAAATGTGTACAATTTTCAGGACAATGTGAAGCCCATAAGAATCCTTATATGCCTATATATCAACCTGTACACATTGCTCATCTCAGTTTCCACTTTCACTTTCCTCCACCAGACATTTATGAATGCGATGCGTATTCTATGGAAAATATTTTTTATTATTAAATTACACTACGCGCCTCTTTCGTCGTGAGAGCCTGAGCAAATTTGAACGATGCAATGAATGTTTACAAGCACTCAAGGGGAGTATCTGTGGTGTGCAACTATTTGGCCAAGAGTTTTTTTACTACTACCACCACATGTGCCACCATTAGAAGGGTATTTTCCCTTCAAAAAAGCACAGCTTGGGGACATTACAAACAGAAAAAATATTCATTAAATGTGATCATCACAAACATTAGAGAACTTGGTTGCATCGCCAGCTATTTTGTACATAACAACTGATGCCGTAAATTGTAATGAAATTACTTCATACCCCCAACCTCTTGACCAAGTTCCCTACCATAGTAGAATAAACGGAAAATGCCATGCCAAGCAAACCACGTAAGTACTTTTTTACAATATGAATGCCTAGTTGGGGAGAGAAGCATAGATGTTCTTAGAAGAACTTGTGTGGAGACGTCGTAAAAGTGTTTTCCTACTAACAATATTTTACAATCTTTCTCTTCTTCTTTATTTACTTGTTTGCTTAAAGCAATCGGCCCACCCTCAATGGCACACAATTCGTTGAAAGTATTCTCTAAGAAGCATTCAAATATCGAAAAGCTGCAACTTTTTTTGCCAAACCAAGCAAAGTATCAACACTGAGGGCAAGAGTAGGATTACATGAAAATATATGCATTATATTATACGACTTTGACTTTGATAGGAAGAGACATTGTTAACATTTTACAGTAGTCATTATTGAACAAAATGAGAGTGGGCTGTATTATTAAAGTAAGTAGCTTTTCAAAGGAGATATCTATAGGAAGGATGCCTTCGCAACTCGCTATACATTTTGTTCTTAGCGATGCTCTCTACGTTTTGAAAAGCCATAGTTTTCTTCTTTCAAACACAATTCGTTTGACTCGGTCAGGTACTCTGACTTTTACTTTTTGTAATAAAACCTGGTCCACCGACACTGTACAATGATGGGAGAGAAGAAAAAGAGCTATTCTATAAAACATCAAGAAGAGGAGGAAGCTAATACACAGATAAAAATGGGATCTTGCAGCTGTGATGTTATACCCGATATTGGTTCGGTGTGAGTAGTCAAGTTGCTCACAGAAAATACAACACCAATGTCGCTTCCCACTGGTGTAGCAGTTGGGTGATCTGTGTGTAAGCTAGATTTTTGGTATAATGACCCAAGAAAATGGCCAGCTTTTCGACTCACTTTGTTGTCTCGTATAGTCCTCCTCTTGATGATGCACATATTTAAGTGTAAACTGGAAACTGAAAAAGGAGATTATGTGGCTTTAATGTTCCTCTTTGTTGCACGCTCATTTCCTTTTTCTCTCCTTAGTTTCCCTTTGTACAAGGGTATATATGGTTTACTACGTCTTTTAAGTTTGTTTCTTCTTTTTTCTTTTCTTGTTCGTATCCTTCTCTTCTAAGCTTTCTCTAGTGAGGCGGGAGCACTTAAAGTAAAAGTTATGATTATGGGATGGATACGAGGGAGGGAAAGGGAGAGAAAACAGGTTAATAATCATCTTTAACACAGGTCATTGTCGCTTTTTCATACTTGTTTCTCTCTTTTGGAAAACTTTATGCTTTCTTTTTCCTCGAATTCTATTATTATCCCTAAGTTTCTTTTCCCAGTTGTACTGATGTGCCAAAAACAGAGTTACTCACAAAGTGGAAGTGATACTGTCTGTATTCATTTCACAGACGACTTTTGTTGTGAGCTTGGCAGGGAGCATCATCACAAACTTTTTTTCCTTTATGAATTTTTTAATGATCACTAGGATTTCCTTGAGAGCAGGAGAAAAATTATTCGTTATCTGTTAGCAACCTTGAAGCTTTTCGCAAAAAAATAACGAGTATTACAAAAAATGAATAATAACACTCATTATTTAGCTGACTGACTTGTCAAAAATTCTGGTCTTGTGGTGCTTGTGTTGCTAACGTTTGGTTGTAATGTAGACAATTGAACTTGATAATATAATGAGGAAGAAAAAGTGCACATGAAATGTTTAAGCTTTGAGTTAAGTTCAAAGCAGAAGCCAGCTGCATTGCATCTTAGACTATAGTTGTCACTCAAAGAGAGCACCATTTTGTGCTACTTTTTTGAAACTAAGTTTATAAATGTTCTAAAAGATTTTACTCAAAAGAGATTTATGGCGTGACACTGATAACAACTTTCATTTTGAGAAGAAAAAAGCCCTTAACGAGCTCAACTTGTAACAAATTAACTTTCACGTTACATTACAACTTTAAAATGAGCTACGTACGTAAATATGCCTAAATGCTTCCTTTCCAGATGTAACGGATGACCTCGAAGTGTCGTAATTCTTTGTGGCATTTTTCACTTTCACTCTGAAATATGTTTTGAAACTTTGAGTAATGCAGCATTAGCTGAGAAATTATTAGCGAAATCTCTTTCTTTTGAGATAGAGATAGCATGTAAGCCTGAATGAACGTTTTCTGATTCAGCTTTTGAAAGATAGGAAGGTGCCTACATAAGTAATAAGGTTGTATGGCTTCCTGAGAAAGCATGTAGGCATCCGTGTAGGTCTTTTGACACGTTTAAATATTTCAGAGCATGCATGTGTAAAAGGGGTGTGAGACTACCATATTTCTTCGAAAGCACTGTCAGAGGTATGTACACTAGTAATAGCTTTTCTCAGCGTCCTTTGACCATTCACCCATATATTTTTAGGTGTCCAGTTTGCAAACGGAAGTTCCGAACCACCGACGTCCATTTGTAGTAAGCCATGTGGTCTCGGTGAAGCTACTCGATATGTTGGCGGGGACAAATGTTGCTGGAGTTGTACAAAATGTGTCAACGAGCAAGTAAGATACCCTTTCTTTAATTTTAGTGAGTGATGAAAGCCTAGGCATAACTTTGAGTAAAGCTTGCTCGAGGCTACCCTAGGAAAATTGCTTAAAAGAGAATTTTTTATTTCCACTGTTGCATTTCACCCCTGAACCAAATTTATTTTTAAAATGCATTGATGCACAAGAAGGCAAATAGTACAAAGTACCTGGTCAATTCTTTGAAAGCTCTTGTAATAGTGTAAAGTATGCAACTACTTTTGTAACATCTCTAAAGGGAATACAGATCTGTAGTTTAGTTTGTTTTTTGGATAAAATACTTTTCAAATGTTTTATTCCTTTTTTTAGATCCGCAATCCACTGGATGAACAAGAGTGCTCTCTATGTCCTTTGGGAACTCGTCCGAATACTGAGCATACTGTCTGTGTACCTATCAAAGAGGAGTACCTTCGTTATTCCGAGTACGTCAGCTACTTTAGTTGTCATCTTGAAACACTCTTTACAGTTTATTTCGCTCGACTTTATTTTCTTGCAGGAATACGAAACTAATAGGTATTAGTATGAGGTGAATTATGCATAATGACAAATGTTCCAAAAAAAAGTTCTGTAAATTCTCATAAAACTTCGTACGTCAGCTTATAAGAGGAAGAGGTTTTTATTACATTTCTTCGAGACTTTTTAATTTAACTGCATTATTTCCACTGTAAAAAGGAAAATAATCAAAAACACAAGTGCGCAAAAAGACATGAAGATCTCAGAAATTGGAATATTCAAACCACACGGGGGGCATTCAGATAGGGGCACAGTAAGTTCAAGCCTTTCTTCATGCCAGGAGCAGTGTAATTATTTTTAAATTGGAAAAAACCCAATATTAAAAACTGGTTCAGCATACCTTTAAAAAGTCTAAAATGTCACTGAAGAGTATTTTAGAAACGGGATCTAGTAAAGTCTTGGAAATTAAAGTAACTTCCTAGAAAAAGTAAAGTAATAGCTTCATTCATATCTATACCACCGTGCTCAAACTCAGGTTAACCTGTTTCTTGCATTCAACATCTGTTGCTCCCGTTGGGAAGGTTGTTGTCATTTCCCGTGTAAACTTATCAGTCAACACTGGGAATGAAGAGGAGAAAGTTTGTAATGAAGGTTAATGTTTTCTGCACACACGAAACTCATGAAGACTTTAGTTTGCCGCTTTACGTGTCTCATCATAACTCATGTAACAAACTACTTACATGCGGGATCGCTGGATGGGAAAGGCATCCTCGTCAAAATCTATGGGGAAAGTCATAGTCATGATGAAAGGCGTTAGGCATAAAAACTAACAAAAAAACTAAGCATCGTTTGCAAACTTTCAATATGGGAACTTTTGTATAAAAACTTTCCGTAAAGCTTAGAAAAAATTCTAAATTTCGCTAACATATTCCATTTTCTCTACAAACATCACAACATTTATTTTAAACCTATACTTTTGGTAAATAAAGTAAAGTAACAGCCAGTCGTTTAGTGCTTCTTTGAGCAAAAGAGATGCTGTATTTGTTTGCATATTCCATGCATAACTTTCGTTTTCCATGGATGAGAGGAAACGAAAACTTTAAAAGTCTAAATAAAATGAAACTCATTCTCATTACTTTTTCAAAATCCCCTAAGCCTTGTTTAATCTTTCCTTCGTCCTTATTTCCATTCCCGTTTTTCTATATATAAATACTTGTATTTTTCTAAAAGGTCTGGCCATAGCTAGTAGGTGGAAGGAAGTGCAAGATAGAAAAAATTAATATCTCAATGAATTTGTTTGATGTTTTTCGTTGGAAAGTTAAATCCAAGGTTTTTGTTTTTTCATACAATTCACTAGGCTTTCAGCTAGGGCTTGGAGTTCATTACGATATGATGTGTTATGTTTTTCTTTAACTTTGTTCTAGCTTTGCAATTAGTTAGTAGTTTGGAGAAAGGGTCGAAAATATTGTTTTTATTTTTAGCTTTCCATCACCCAATCGCGTGCTTTACGTATAACCATGGGTGTGAGCTGTATCATACTACAAGGTCGTTTGCATTTTGAAATTGATCTATCCGCCCCAAACCGAAATGTAGAGTTTCATGGTAAGACAAAAGTAAGTTGAGGAAACCTCAAAGTCAATATGAGAGGTGTAGAGCACGTAAGTGTAACATGGGTAACATTTCCCAGCATGAGATTTCTTAAACTTGAGGAAATACGAGTCCACACTATTTACCTGATGTAAGTAAACATTCAGGATTCAGGTATTACACTATAACGAATATTTTGAGTAAACCAACTAGTGTGAAACACAAGATATAAATCGATAAACACAAACTGAAAAGCACTTAAAGTATAATAACTACACTTTCTTGATGATTCCGTACATTTTATAAGTCGTTCTACATTCCCTACATACTATACAGTTGTCTCCAGCTGATAATATGATATGCATAGAGTCATTTTCTAAACTCAATATGGATTTCAGGATAATAAGTAGCCTACGTTTTGAAACTTACAGCTGGGGATATTTGTACAAGCGTTTTGCGTCACTTACCTTATGTGTTTCTTCCTAAGCCCCATAAAAATTTATGGAATATTAAGCTTGCAAGTCTTTTCCCATCTTTCTGTTCTCATGAGACCTGGATCGTCTTTCACTCTCAAAGTGATCCCCTTTTCAAGGGTCGTTGTTGCATGGTAGTGGCAACCTTTCTTCGGAAGAAGAGTCATGAATCAGTGGCAAGCAAGCTTTGGTTTTTTCTCTCCTATTTTGCGTTCACCAAAATGTGCAAGAAATTCGAATCCTTCAAGTGTGCAAAATTGTCTTCTCTCCAAAGGAGGAGTATAAAAGACTGCAGCAGGGAAATCCATACATAAGGCTGAGCACATTTAAATGTTGGAGTAAGGTAGATTATCAGTAGTGAGCAGTATGGTAAGCTCTGGTACTTTGCATGGTCTCGAAAATGCGGTTATTACACCACATTAATCATATCTTCCTTTCCGCTCGAGTACCACAACGCAGTATTTACGAACAAAGCAAAATTACCTGCGAAGCCGAGAAAACAACAGCAAAGCAACCCCGCTGCTTGATGTATACAACTTCAAGGAGAAAGTGAGAAAGTATATGTGTGGGAAAAGTGTGAAGTAAATATTGCGTTATGAGATAAACTGGTAGGGTGCTTCAAACCTAATGGATGACGATGCAGATTGTAAATTACGTACTAGCAATTGAGCAAATTTAGTTAGTGACAACGAAACCATACTCTCTGTGCACTACGCTCACGTCGTAAAATGGATAAAGTATTCTAAAACAATGATATATGTAGTGATCAAGACCCTATTTAAGCTA
>JAHZNA010001483.1:0-18710 GCA_027743935.1 Sinodicranocentrus sp. ZH6
TCCAAAATTAAAAAAGCAGAATTTGATTTGGCATTTATCAACGCCGAGTACGAGCGTCATAAGGGTCATATCATTGAGAGGGGTAACCTACAGCAGCGTCTAATTGATATAGATAATGACGATGATCAACATTTGTCTGATGACGGCATGAATGATCCCGATGACTGGAATCTCCAGAAGTGGAGTACGAGTAAGCCACGTGCAGAAAAGTCAAGATATGAACATCCTGCCGACCGTGAAGCTTATGGATCATACGACCCCATTACGAGACTGTCAAATGAACTATGCCGGGCTTTAGGAAGTAAAGTTGAAGATCTACCATTCTTTTCGGGAAAGGCAGAGGAGTGGCCCGTATTTAAAAGTGAGTTTCTCCGTACCTCACCAAAGAATGCCAATACTTCACAAAATGCTATAAGGCTCAGAAAGGCGCTTAAAGGTTCCGCCAAAGAAGCCGTAGCTGGATTGTTGGATGACCCAGGCAGCGTGTCAAAGGTCATTAAGTTGTTGGAACGTAGATTTGGCAGGAGTGAATTCGTGATTGAGACTCTTATTCAGAAAGCTAAAGAGTGTAAATCTCCAGACGCGAATAAACCGGAAACTATGATCAACTTTGGGACTGCTGTCCAACATTTGGCTGCAAGAGTCAGATCCATGAAGGAGGATTCGTATCTTAACGACAAGACTCTACTGACGGAGCTTGTGACAAAACTACCGATCATATACTCCAGGAAGAAGCCGTAGCTGGATTGTTGGATGACCCAGGCAGCGTGTCAAAGGTCATTAAGTTGTTGGAACGTAGATTTGGCCGTAGTGAATTCGTGATTGAAACTCTTATTCAGAAAGCTAAAGAGTGTAAATCTCCAGACGCGAATAAACCGGAAACCATGATCAACTTTGGAACTGCTGTCCAACATTTGGTTGCAAGAGTCAGATCCATGAAGGAGGATTCGTATCTTAACGACAAGACTCTACTGACGGAGCTTGTGACAAAACTACCGATCATATACTCCAGGGAATGGATCAGATGGCTGCAGAACAACCCAATCCGTAAGAAGAATCTGAATTACTTTGGTGAATGGATTGAAGAGGTGATGGATGAGATGGTGCAGTTATGCAGACCTGTAATTAAGGAATCTGAAGACAAGAAAGAAAACTTCAGAAAACGGGGGTCGGGCATCAATGTATCAACATCATCGCCCTCCGAAGAAATCGTTCAAAAAGCTAACAGTAATTGTGCATTCTGTGGTAGGGATAACCACAATACTGGAAAATGTTGGAGTTTTAAGAAAATGTCACATGATGATAAAATGAAGACAGTTCGAGAAAAGAGACTGTGCTTCTCGTGTATGAATCCAGGCCATAGCAAGAAGTCATGCAAGCACAAAGACAAATCCTGTGGGGTTAATGGATGTACAAGTTATCATCATCCTAGCCTTCACAAGGGCAACAGTGACGAAGATAACGTGAAGAACGACTCCAAAACTAATAATAAGCTGAACAGTAAGGTTGACTTCGACAGTGGCGCTACAGTAAAACAAGATTCTGTAGCTGACAATGATGGTACTATTGGAGCTGTTATTGGTGAACAATCAAAAGCTTTGTCAGTGGTGGCTGTGAAGATTCGAGGTCCAAAGGGAATCAAAAAGACTTACGCTCTACTGGATAGTGGATCAACGGATACGGTCATCGAGAGTAAGCTGGCGGAGGAAATAGGATTGTCAGGTCAGACATTTACTCATCATTATACTGGGGTACGTGGAAGTGTATTCAAGGAAAAGTCAATGAAGGTAGACTTTGAAGTAAGTGGAACATATCGCCTTGCTGGTTACCACTCAATCAAAAATGCATGTACTTCACAAGGATTAGGGCTCAACCCTTTTACACTGGATGTTGCGGCTATCAAAAAGAAATGGCCACATCTGCGCAAAGCTAAATTGCAATCAATGGTCAATGTCATTCCAAGAATAATTATCGGCGAGGATCACCCCCACATAACGGCTCACCGTGAGATTCTGGAACGAACTGAAGACGAACCCATCGCGAAGAGAACCAAAATTGGATGGGTGATTGCTGGAAAGAAAATTGGGAAAAAGTCATCGATTCATGTTTTCACAGAATGCAATCTGGACAGACTGGAGGCGATGGTCAAAGAATCTTTTAGTCTTGCATCGTTTGGGGTAGTCCCCACAGAAGTCAAAGGGTCAGTTGAAGACCAACGAGCGCTTCAAATCCTAGAGAAAACAGTGCATCGTGTTGGCGATCATTGGGAGTGTGGACTACTATGGCGCAATGAAGATTCAACTTTGCCCTCCAGCAAACCGGAAGCTGTGAAACGTCTTTATGCTAATGAGAAACGCATGAAACGAGATGAAAATTATCGTGAGATGTATCACGCCAAGATGGAAGAATACCTGAGGAAAGGATACATTCGAGAGCTTTCTGATATTGAAGCCAGAACCGAGAAGGATAAGACATGGTACCTTCCTCACTTTGGAGTTTATAACGTTAATAAACCTGGGAAGTTCAGAATGGTGTTTGATGCAGCGTCAAAAAGTGAAGGCGTGAGCATGAATGACCATCTCCTACCTGGACCCGACCTTATCCGTTCTCTGGTTAGTGTACTTTGGAACTTCAGAAAGCATAATGTGGTTATCACTGGGGACATCGAGGATATGTTCCATCGTGTCAATATACGTGAAGAAGACAGAAGTAGTCAACGTTTCCTATGGAGAGAGTTACTTTCCCCAGAAACAGGAATAAATACGATAAGGACGTTCGAGATGCAAGTAATGATATTTGGGGCTTGCTCGTCGCCCGCTTCTGCTATTTACGTCAAAAATAGAAATGCTCAAGATTTCAAGAATGAATTTCCTGAAGCCACCAGAGCAATTGAAGAAGACTTTTACGTCGATGATTGTTTGACTGGCGCCTCGTCTGCGCAAGAAGCAATTAAATTAAGAGAATCGATCACGGACATTAACGCAGCTGGCGGATTTCACGTGAAGAAATGGATGAGCAACAGGAAGCAAGTTCTCGAATCTATTCCAATTGATTACTGTGCTGCTGGAGTGAAAGACTTGAATTCAAAATCAGAAAATCCTTATGAGAGAATTCTTGGACTGTGGTGGAATCCTGAGGAAGACTGTTTTACCTTTACTACAAATTTTAAGAAGGTGGACCCTGAAATCCTAACTGGTCGTCGTCCAACCAAGAGAGAAATTTGTAGCCTAGTAATGTCTATATTTGATCCATTGGGTTTCATAAATAATTTCAAAATAAAAGGATTAATGCTATTACAACGAGCCTGGAGATCGGGTGTAAACTGGGATGACGAAGTTTCCGATCATGTGTTTGACAACTGGAAAAATTGGATTGGTCAGCTACATGATGTTACACTTGTCAAGATCCCAAGGTGCTACTGTTATGATATTGAAGAAAGCACCTCTGTTCAACTACACACATTTGTGGACGCCAGCGAGGAAGCATATGCAGCTGTTTCTTACCTGCGTGTCAAAATTGGAAATGTAATAAAAGTTTCGTTCGTGGCTTCCAAAGTTCGAGTCGCACCTATAAAGAAGCTGACTATTCCAAGGTTGGAGCTTCTTGGTGCTGTACTTGAGAGCGAGACTTGCGAAAACAATTGTCGAAGAACTCCGTGTGAAGATAACCCAAAGATACTTCTGGAGTGACAGTCGAACTGTTTTGATGTGGATCCGGTCAGAAACTTTGAGGTACAAGGAATTCGTTGCGAACCGGATATGCGAGATTCAAGATACCACTAATGTTGCAGACTGGAAATGGGTTCCAACAGCACTGAACGTTGCAGACGAAGCAACTCGTCTTGAAAAAGCTGTGGAATTATCACATGAAGGATGCAGACTGGAAATGGGTTCCAACAGCACTGAACGTTGCAGACGAAGCAACTCGTCTTGAAAAAGCTGTGGAATTATCAAATGAAGGAAACTGGCTATCAGGACCAATGTTCTTACAAAAGGACTCCCATCAGTGGCCTATGGAAAAGACGAAAGGCAATACTCCTGAAGTTGAATGTGAATTGCGTCCAGGAACCATTGCTACAATGTCTACAACATCCACCACTGATGTGGACCTAATCAAATTTTCGGATTTTACCCGCCTATGTCGAGTTAAAGCAGCCGTGAATGCAGTCATACAGCACTGGCTAGAAAAAATGAAAAAGAAGACGACAGTTTCGCCTTGGACTTTAAAAGTTGGAGCTAAGCTGCCTAAAAAGAAAATTGATGAAGATCCAAAGCTATACATTTATCGTATGGGAAAATTTCTAACTGAGAATTTGAACTCCCATTTTTGCGCTGCGGATCTTGAAAAAGGCTGAGAGTGACTTGGTTATGCAAATACAGTCTGAAGCTTTTCCTGATGAAGTTAGTGATCTAAAAATGGGGAAGCTGACTAAGCGTAGCAAGATTTGGAAACTTTCACCCTATCTGGAAAATGGGATTATACGGATGAAAGGTAGGATTGGAGAAGCGAATGCTGATTTTTCTGTGAAGAATCCTATCATTCTACCATCCAAACACAAGTTTACGGAACTGTTGGTAATGAAGGAGCATCAGCGTAACGCTCATCAGGGTCAATCAACAGTTCTCAACAATCTGAGACAAAAATATTGGATACTGGAAGGGAGAGCTGCGGTTAGACGTATTTGCCGTAGTTGCCAAGAATGTCACCTTTTGAATGCGAAGCCTATATTACCTACCATGGGGAATCTACCTCATTACCGTTTGGCTGCTGGGCAACCGCCTTTTACGTTTACGGGTGTCGACTTTTTCGGACCAATGGAAGTCGTCGTTGGAAGACATCACGAGAAACGTTGGGGCTGCCTCTTCGTGTGTATGGTGACGCGTGCTATCCACATCGAGGTTTCACATGGACTTAGTACGGATGAGATGATGATGGCACTCTCTCGCTTTGTGGATTGTCGTGGAAAGCCGAAGCATATTTTTAGCGACAACGGCACCAATTTTGTCGGGTGCAATAATGAATTGAAGAAAGAATGGGCAGCAATCGAATGGGAGAAAGTGTTAAATCGGGAAAAGTTTCAAAAGGTTGACTGGCACTACAATCCGCCCACTTCTTCCCACTTCGGTGGAGCTTTCGAACGAATGGTCCAAATTGTGAAGAAAATTTTGAAGCGTATTCTTCACGAAAAATACCCTAAGGATCAGACATTGTTGACCGTCTTGAAAGGCGCAGAGAACATAGCAAATTCAAGACCTTTGACTTATCTGTCTGCTGACCACATGGACCCGGAAAGCCTAACTCCAAACCACTTCCTGAGGGGATTGTCAGACGTAGGACCGCTTATTCCAATGGATCGTGATGATGGAGACGCTATTCGTGCCCAATGGAAACGTGCACAGCTTCATATCGACCATTTTTGGGATCGCTGGAAGACGGAATACTTACCAGAGTTGGCAAAGCGATCAAAATGGCATGAGACTGTGGACCCACTTAAAATTGGGGATATTGTTTTGATGGTGAACGATCAAGCACCACGGAATACCTGGAGCAAAGCAGTGGTGACCAAGATCTTTCCTGGAAAGGATGGAATGGTTCGTGTCGTCGATGTGACCACTACTGATTTTGCAAGCAAGAAAAATTCTACTTATCGTCGCGGAGTGGACAAGGTCGTACCCTTAGGACTTCATGTAGAAAACCTGGCATGAGCTTCCAGATTTTGGAGGTCGGAATGTCGCGACTAGTAGGATTATTCGAGAATATGAGTTTTGTATGATGAAATTTAGGATACGTTTTGCATTATACAAATTACGTTGTATGTAGTTTTGCGTGCGCTATTGCACTTCTTGTTCGTAGTTGTAGGCAGCAGAGCTGCACTTTGCGTTTTTAGTAGTAGTTGGTTGTCTTCCAAAGAAGGAAGTTGTAATTTGTCCTCAAAAAAGTTGAACTTGACTAGAGAGATATGGGTCTCTATTTAATTCACTGATTAATATTTAAAAGTTAATTTGACGTTATTATTGTTGGAAGTCTACGGTTGATAATTTAGTATAATAAAATCTACTAAAAAGTCTGCGGTGTTTTGTACCAGTAATTATTCGCTAGAATATTAATTTTAATTAATTATAAAGCGGGACGATTTCGTATCGGGTTACTGACTACTGGAGAACGCGACGTTAGGGCTTGTGAGATTTGTTATATCGTCAGTGCATCGTTCATAATAATCACTAGAAGTAAAATAGAAACACAAGTTTAAATTATTTCAGTCTAATTAACCACTAAAGGGCTAGCAGGTAGCTTTGGGAATTGGCTGCTGATAACTAGCTCCTAACATAAACAGTTTATTCTGTTTAAAATATAACCACGACATTGGCACCGTCACATTTTGGTGCCCCAATTGTGGATCTAGTGACTTGTGAAGATTGCACTGCTAAATTGTTATTTGACTAACAGTCTAATTAACCACTAAAGGGCTAGCAGGTAGCTTTGGGAATTGGCTGCTGATAACTAGCTCCTAACATAAACAGTTTATTCTGTTTAAAATATAACCACGACATTGGCACCGTCACATACATGTGTTCAATGCAAATAATAATTTTTATTGCCCCGACGTCTCGACTGATTACTTTAGTGTCATGTCTCATCAAGTCTTCGTCAGCCAGCACTGGGTATAAAAGTATAGTCAGAAGTCAGAGTTAATTTTCCATTTGCATAAAAGTGCAATTTTATGATTTTATCTAGGGGTGTCCATCCGCAGGAATTTTATTGCACGTGAGATTAAAAAGAGATAAACTAGTAAAAAGGACAATGAGCAGTTACACTTGCACTTTTAGTTTCAGACCTCCACCCCCTAATCCGAGATTGCACAATGAGGCAAGCTTACCCAGGCGTTTATCTCAACAAGAATCCAACAACTTCTATGTTTTTAGCAATTAGAAAACGTTTAGCGGATGTCTAGAGACATGAAATGAATCAAAAGCTTGTTTATTACTTTTCCACGTAATAAACTCAACTAGTACAAAAACAACGTATTCCATTATTATTATGACTATATGGTCTTTATTTATTATTGTTATATCACTTCTTTGACAGAAATATGTAAAAACTATATTTAAATTTTGTTTAAATAGTGAATTTTTGTAATTATATTTATGGATGCTCACCGGGAAATATTGCGTGGATGTGACAAAGGGATTTAATTCGATTATACATGAATTCATTTCAATAGCTTTAACAACCCCTCTTCCACTAATTAAAAATATTCAGGACCTCCAGGGCCAATTAAGGTGTTTACTTAGGGACCAAATAACCCGACGCGTCTATTTTCAGCTCAGCGAGAGAACCTCCCTGAAAGAATAAAATATACGTTTTAGTTTCACAGGTAAAATTAAATATTTGTGCGAAACATACATACTTTTGAAAATTGAGTTAGCTCAGGATGATTCTGAAATTCGTCACATAGCTGGTAAATGGTTATTCTATGCTTTGGCTCAACCTTCCAACATCTCTTCATCATTTGTTCAATAACGGAAGGACATTCTGCTGGAATCATGGGAGGTGTACCATCCAAAATCATGGTACATGCCTGCAACCAATTATGAAAATATTAAACTCATACAGAAAGTCAGGTGTTAAATTGACAGTGGTATGTTGACTAAGCCGGTATACTTCATGGTTCGAGTTTCCACAGTATGGCATACCGCCCCATGAGTATATCTCAAGAAGGACCATGCCATAAGCCCAAACATCAGACTCAACTGTGAAGCTCCCATATTGAAGACTTTCTGGAGATAACCATCGAAGTGGAACTCGTCGGTTTGGTCCACTTTCCAAATTCCAGTCTGGGATCTAAAATAAATGGAAAAAGCCTCAAGCTAAATACTTTATTTTAGTTTCCCATTTTTGACGCTGACTAACCTTGTAATAATCGCTGAGGTATACATCGCGAGATAAGCCAAAGTCAGAAATCTTGACTACTCCTTTGCCCGACATTAAACAATTTCGAGCGGCTAGGTCGCGATGTATTAAACGCTGTGAAGACAGAAATTTCATTCCATTTGCAATTTGCCATGCTACAACGCCCAATGTTTCCTTAAAAAAGTAAAGCATTTCGATTAAGTTCATCAGCTCTTTTATATGCGTACTTGCTAGCTAATCAAAATAATAATTATGTAAAAAAAATTACTTGGGCTAGCAGATACTTTGTACTGGTTTGATCCAATTTGGGATTACTTTCTCGCAAAATATCTTGCAGGTTTCCAAACTCCATAAAGTCAAAAATTAGTCCAGGTGAGTCAGAATCTGAATTTGTTAAAGTTAACCTCATTTCTAAAAATTATCCTGATAATTTTAATGAGCCTTTAGTGTAACATTAAGAGTTTTGAGAACCAGTCGCGTGAACGATTCCAATTAAAGCTAGAATATTAGCATGACGAGATAAACCTCCCATCGCTTCAATTTCCTGAGTGACTAAAGCTGAAAATTCTGAGCGAGCTTTTTTAACTGCAACTTTTCTTTCACCAATTTCTCCTATACAGCCGTATATAATACAAGGTGATGTGAAGTCTTATAATTATATCGTAAAGTTAATTGTTGTTACCTTTGAAGACCTCCCCAAAATGACCTTGTCCAATGTTTTCCATAACTTTGACTTCATTTGAATTAAAAATACGAATAGAATATTGTAGACAAACTTCCTCAAGTGTTTTTGGTGTTGTAGTTGGGATAAGTGAAATTGCTTCTTGCTGCACCTGCAAAAGTAATCATTTAGAATTCTCTACCATATATTATGCTGTTAGCAATTTTTATTTACATTTCCAGGTTCAGGGTTTTTCTTCAGAATATTTTTTTTCTTTTTAGCCCAGTATCCGGCTCCGGCAGCAGCCACAAGTACACAAAGTGCAATGATAACACCGGTGAATATAATATGCAATGGATTAGGCTTATCCTTTGTGTGCTCTGGGACTTTCCGCTCCTCAATTATTACTTCGCAATTCAAACCACACAGACCATCATCATCCCACCCGCTACCTCCATTCGATTTGTCTTCTTTTGGTGGCTGTGCAGCAGTCGTCGACAAGCAGTTGATTGTTAAAAGGATAATTAGAATTTTTCCAGTCTTTAAATTGAGATCCATGGCTGGCTCTGTTAAAATTTTATTTTGCTACTGACACCTCGTCTTTTGTATTGTGCTTTCAAACTCTCGCCAACCCACGGAACCACTATAATATCAGACTATCAGAGATAAAATGAAAGATAAGGTTGAAGGTTCTACTATTTATTTTATTGAGTCATTTCCTTATGTGCATTAAGCTTGTGGGTGAGTTGAGGAGATAAGTGTTTGCATAAAATGGTTTTCACTCAATGATTCAACACACTAGCATGCACTCTGTAAACTGATTTATTTCCTATAAAGTTTGACAAATTTAACTCGCAGAATGTCGCTATGAATTGAAATAAAATCGTGGAGATTGGCAGGGATGTTTAGAGACATGAAAAAAATGCAATTTGGTCTGTATGCTCATTTCATTTGTTCAAAAAAGTGATTTAATTCAGGTCTAGATGCATGTATTATTTCTACGGCCTTAACATTACAAGTTTAACTTACATTACAAAATATGATGTATTCAGGACCAGCAGACATATTAGCCAGGGACCAAATAACCCGAATCATCTGTTTGCACCTGAACAGGAGGATCTGTCTGAAAAAATAAAATATAAATTATATTTTACACATGTAAAAATTTTAAAAAATCAAAACTTTCGCAACAACATACTTTGGAATATTGAGTTAGCTCAGGATGATGCTCAAATTTATCACAAATTTGGTGAAAGGTTATTCTACACTTTGGCTGAACAATCCAACATCCCTTCATTATCTGTTCGATTACTAAAGGACATGTTTCAGGGATTGAGGGAGTTTCCCCAGCCAAAATCATAGCACATGTCTGCGACAAATTATGGAAATATTTAATTAATAAAAAAGACAATAAGTGTTAAATTAATAGGGGTATGCTGACTCAAGCAGTTTACTTCCTGATCCGAGCTTTCACTGTATGGCAAGCTTCCCCAAGTGTATATCTCAATAAGGACCATACCATAAGCCCAAACATCGGATTCAACAGTGAAGCTCCCGTAGCGAAGATTTTCTGGAGATAACCATCGAAGTGGAAGTCGCCTGTTTGTCCCCTTTGCCAAATTCCAGTCTGGGATCTTAAATAAATGAATAAACCATAGCTAAATATTTTCCTCAATAACTTTCACATTTTTGACACAAACTTTGTCCACAGACCTTGTAGTAATCAGTGTAATATACGTCGCGAGATAAGGCAAAGTCAGAAATCTTGATTTCTCCTTTGCTTGACATTAAACAGTTTCGAGTTGCAAGGTCCCGATGTACAATGAACTTGGAGGAGAGGTACTTCATCCCATTTGCAATTTGCCACGCTACAATACCTAATTTATCCTGAAAAAGTGAAAGTTTGGTTAAAACTTATTAATATGATGNCGATGTACAATGAACTTGGAGGAGAGGTACTTCATCCCATTTGCAATTTGCCACGCTACAATACCTAATTTATCCTGAAAAAGTGAAAGTTTGGTTAAAACTTATTAATATGATGTTATTTTATTTCATACTTGTACATAATAAATAAGCAAAACAATATTACATGGCTAAGACGATAACTTGGATTACTTTCAGCCAATTTGGGATTACTTTCTCTTAAAATGTGCTGCAGGTTTCCAAACTCCATTAATTCAAAAATAAGTCCAGGTAATTCCCAATCTGTAATTTAAAGTTTATCTAATGCCCAAAAATTCTAAAAGTAATTTAATGCGATGTTAGTGTAACATTGTGAGTTGAATACCAGTCGTCTGAAAGATCCCAATTAAAGAAAGAATATTATCATGAGATAAAGCTCCCAATGCTTCAACTTCTTGAATTACAAAAGCTGAATATTTTGAGCGAGTTTTTTTCACTGTAACTTTTTTCTCAAATAGTTCTCCTATATAACCATGTATAAAAAAATGTCAAACCTTACCATTGTAATTATAAAGGGTAGATTACAATTACTCGTTTTTACCTTGAAAAACCTCCCCAAAACTATCATTTCCAATGTTTTCCATGCATTTGACTTGATCCGAATTATAAATACGAATAGAGTATTTTTGACAAACTTGCTCAATTGTTTTTGGTGTTGTTGTTACACTGTCTAAGATAAGAGTAGCTTGTTCGGGCACCTGCAAAAACTAACCATTTTGAATCCTCTTCCATATCATGCCATGCCGTTCTTTGCAATTTTTATATACATTTATAATTTTTTACGGTTTTACCTTCCTCCTATTTACTTTCTTTATAACATAGTATCCGGCAACGGCACAAGCTGCAAGTATACATAGTACGATGATAACAGAGATGATTATGATGATATTTATGTAAACTTTATAAGAGTCGATGGTATTTGATGTAGAGTCGTCGTCGTCGTCCTTTGGTTGTACTCCATTTAACAAGCAGTTAATTGTTATAAGGATAATTAGTATTTTTTCAGCCCTTAAATTGAGTTCCATGGTTGGTTCCATTAAACAGTATTTTGCTACGGACACCTCTTCTCTTATAAATGCTTTTTGCTCACGCTCAGCTAACTGAACCACTTTGATATGTAGCAGTGATGAAATGAACGGTAATGTTTCTAATATTTGCTTTATCATGTGTCATTTCCATTTGTGCAGTAATCTTGTAAACTTGTTGGAGAATAAAATGGTTTTCATTGGATGCTTATGCATGTACCTAAACTGACAAACAGATATTGTTTATTATATCCATTTCTAATCAAGTCTATAAATATAAGCTTGCACAATGTTCAATGACTATAAAACTTAGTAGAGATTAGCAAGTGACGTTGAGCGGATGCCTAGTGTGTTTTTTCCATAGCAAACTGGACTGGTAAAAAGAACAACGTGATTATCTGAAATAAAAAACGTGAGTGGGTTTCAACGTGCGTCAATGTTAGTATAAAAGTTTTTATTGCTCCGACGTTTCGATTTCGACTGATTATATTATAGTCTCATGTCTTATCAATTCTTCGTCAGCCAGCATTAGGTATAAAATATGCCTAAATCTGAAGTCTGAATAGTCAATTTTGAAATCCAATTTTATGAATTCATCTATATGTGCAAATCTGCAAGATTTTTAGTGCATGTGAGATTAAGAGAGATTTATCTATCTCGTAAAAAAGAAAAAAAGCAGTTAAATTGGTAGGTTCAAATTCTCCGCCCTCTAATCCGAGATTTTACAAAATTCTCCATCTGTTTATCACAACAAGGACCGTATCATAAGCTCAGACCTCAGATACAACTGTGAAGTACCCATACCTCAGATTTGAGAAAGGTCGCGATGCACTAATTGCTTGGAAGGAGAGGTACTTCATATCTCCGATTTTCCTTGATACAATGCACATATTTATCTATTTTTTTTTCTTTTTCAGTTTATACTTAGCTTTTCAGTACATTTCTCGTTTTGCGTTTCCGGTGTCTAAAATGAAAATGCTCTCACGTTCACGCACATGCAAGAAAACTATTTTTGTGCTGGAATGATACGAACAATGAGTCATTTGTTCATTGAGGTTGTATGAATTCGTGAACACACAAGAAAACACAGAAGCGGATATTGCAAACAGTTCAATCCATTTCTGAGAAGTCTGAGAAGATAAGCTGAGAAGAATGTTTGCTATCTAAAGAAAATGGGTTAGATAAGCAAGTTGGCAGACATTCCTAGAAAAGTTTATTTGATCAAAGATGCGCTTTAATTTTTGTAGTAAAAACATTTGTCAATGAATATAAATAGAATTATGTATGATATTAAAATAATAATTTACAACTTTGCCGAGTAAATGAATTAAATCTCAACTAAACACTTTTTTCCGTTACGCTAAATTTATTTTACTAGATAATCATCTACAACCTTGCCACTTCCAGTGTTCCACTTTCGCCTCTAGATCTACTTGCAGTTTTGCCGATAGTTTTAACCTAATCCTCAATGGACCTAACCTAACCAACCAAAATAAGCTGGATTAATTTCAATGAAAGTGTTTCAATCAACTCTGAGAAAAGTTAAGCATGCGAAATGTACAAGTTTGCTATAGGATAAGGTTTAGAGATTACTTTTAAATTTTAAAGGATGATGAGGACATGAGGATGCTTTTTACAAAGTTGATAAGGGCCCAGGGAAAATATTTCAAATCAATCATTTTTTCAACTTTTTAGTTTGGAACTAAATAACCCGCCTCGTCAATTTTTAACTTTACAGCGGGAGCATCCTGAAATAAAAATAACTTTTAGTATTAATTTTATGAAATGTTTGAAAAATCCAGTAACTCGCATACTTTATGATATTGAGTTAGCAAAGGATGATTTTCGAATTCGTCACAAATTTGGTAAAATGTCATTCTACACTTTGGTTCAATCCTCCAACATCTTTTCATCATATTTTCAAACACAGAAGGACATTTTGTTGGAATGGGGGGAGGTATACCATCCATAATCATATTGCATGCCTGGGAAAAAATCGAAATATTAATAACAATGATAAATATAGCTAAATTATTAGATACAGTTGTACACGTAGAAATAAATTACTTCCTGATCCGAGATTCCACAGTATGGCAAGCTTCCCCACGAGTATATCTCAAAAAGGACCATGCCATAAGCCCAAACATCAGATTCAAGAGTGAAGCTCCCGTAGCGAAGACTTTCTGGAGATAACCATCGAAATGGAAGTCGTCGGTTTGCTCCAGTTAAGGGATTCCAGTCTGGGATCTAAATCAAATAAGTAAACAGCACAAATTATTTCTAAAAGAAAATATTTTCTTCAATTTGAAGCATTGTGTAGTCAAGACACAATGCCCAATTTATCCTGGAAAAAAGAAAAGTTAAAAATATCCTGTAATAATTACAACTTGTGTATAGTAAATAGACAAAGAAAATCCTTTACATGTGTAAGGAGACAATTTGGTTTGCTTTGATTCAGCTCTTTTATTTCTTTAGTGAGTGAAAATATGGTTGGTGGATTCAAGGTGGGATTACTTTTCTTCAAAATCTCCTGAAGATTTCCACACTCCATAAATTCAAAGATAAGACCAGGTGACTGCCAATCTGAAAGGGGGAAGTTTTATAATTTTCAAAAGGCTACTAAATTTTCCTTTCCATTCTTACAAATTCCATACCAGTCATGTGAACAATCCCAATTAAAGGAAGAATATTATCATGCCCTAAAGCTCCCATCGCTTTAACTTCTTGAGTTACAAAAGCTGAATATTGTGAGCGAGCTTTTTTCACTGCAACTTTTTTCTCATCAAGTTTTCCTACACGTTTGAAGAAAAAAATTAGCAAACTGTAATGCTTATCATTTAACAGTAACGTAAAGTATCCTTACCCTTATAGACTTGCCCAAAGTTTCCATTTCCAATGTTTTCCATAATTTGCACCTCATTTGAAGTATAAATACGAATAGAGTACTCTTCACAAAGTTGGTCAAGTGTTTTGTGCGTTGTAACAACACTTGGGATAAGATAAACTGCTTCTTCAGGCACCTGCAAAATAATCATGAAGAATAAAATCTTCTACATTAACCTGTTTAGCGATTAGCATAAGCTATTAATTATTTTATATCTACATTTCTAGTTTCACGCTTTCCTCCATGAAAATATTTTTTCTTTTTAGCCAAGTATCCTCCAAATGCACCAGCCACAAGGACACATACTACAATGAAAATAGAGACGATTTCGATAATGATGAACAATGAAACGTCTGTTGTTGATTCAAAATCATTCCGACTTTCGTGTGGTCTAGAGTTTATAATATATTTTGGAGTATACGTGTCATCATCACTCCACCAGTTGACACTTTGGGTGGTATTATATTTTGTAGTGTTAGGCTGATTTCCAACATTTTCACTTTCACCACTCCCCCACCATTTAGAAATGGAAAAGTCTTCAACCTCATCGTCGTCAACTAAAGACTGTACTACGTTTGATGATAAGTAATTGACTGTTATAGTTATAAAGACAATTACTATTTTCCCAGCCTTCAGATTTAAATCCATGATTTGGTTTTACTCTAAGATATAATATACGTTGATGTTTTACACTCAGGTAAAGAAACAACTTGAGGTTAAAGTATTGAAATGACAATTGAGCGATAAGTTTTGCAAGTACTATTTGTTTTTTGAAGTCACTTGTCAGTTGTCAGTACACCCAGGCTTTATGAGTTGCAGAGATAAATGTGTTTATTTAAAACGGGTTTCGTGCAATTGCTGATAACACGTAAATAAGGATATGTAATATTGTAAATAGTTTTATCCTTTAGTGTTTGCTGACAAATGGATATGGATATGTCTGAGTCATGCTTTATGCACCTGTTGTGTATATTTAGTTTAGTTTAGTAGGCTAAAGGTGATTTGCGGATTTTCAGCTTCATCGATCGATGATTTATCGGCAAGATTTTTTCTGTGTGTGAAAATGGGATTTAATTTAATGGGCAGTTAATTATCATCCATCAAAAAGGCGTATTCCATATAACTGCGTATACAAACAAACAAAGTTAACAAGATTGTTTGTGCATTACCTTTGGTTTACTTATTGTTTATTCAACTATGAGAATTTAGGGGCTCATAGGCAAAAAAATTGTATGCATATAATTTTTGTTATTTAATTAAGTTCTATATTAAGTTGTTGGTATTACCAGTTGCACTAATGAAATATTTTTATTCAGGACCAGAACTTTAAGATATCTGTGTTTAGTTATGTAGGGACTAAATAACTGGTATCATCTTTTTTTAGCACACAAGAGGTCCCTAGAAGAATAAAATATAAGTTTTAGTTTATAAAAGTAAAATAATCAGTTTGGATTTTTTTAAAACAATATACTTTGGAATATTGACAATGAGTTTGCTCGAGATTGTTCTCAAGTTTATTTCTAGACTTTGGTTCAAATCTCCAACAACTCTTCATCATCTGTTCAATTTCAGAAAGACCATTGTGTTGGGATTGGGGGAGTTATCCCAGCTAAAATCATATTGCACGTCTGCAACAAATTATTGAAATATTTATTAATCTCGTCAAGATGGACAAGAGGTGTTAAATGTATGTTGATTAAGGAGGTGTATTTACTGATCCGAGATTCCACTATAAGGTAAACTTCCCCATGTGTATATTTCAACAAGGACCATACCATAAGCCATTCAACTGTGAAGCTTATATAGCAAAGATTTTCTAGAGATAACCATCGAAATGGAAGTCATCGGTTTGCTCCAGTTAACGAATTCCAAATTCCAATCTGGGATCTAAAATAAAGCATAAAATTAAAACAAAATATTTTTACAATGTTCCCCATTGTATGACAAGTTTTCGTCAACATACCTAATACTAAGAATATTAGGATGTACATATAGTATTTACGATGAAAACTGAGATGATCACGATGTCAAGTAATGGAAAGCTTGTTTCTTCAGGATCATTTAGTTTGATCTTTCTGTGGTATAGAGGTGCTAAATTGTTGTTCAACTACATCCACCAACTTCCGGAAGGAGCTAAACTAAGCCTACGTGCTTATTCTAAAATTCTTGTATGCGTTGTAAAATGATAATCAATATCAACTAGTATTTAACTTTGAGTTAATGTATTTTGCCTCAGTTCTAAATGCGATTTCCAAGAGAAATCGATACGAAATCGAAAACAAAACAATAATCCAATATAAAATTATATTCCATGATTCCATTCCTAAACATCATGCTTTACGAAGCCTCTGTTTGAGTAATCTTTATTTTTATGCTTGACTTATTAAAAACAAATCCAGCCTTATTCATGATTCACGAAATTTGTAGATTCACCATTCCATTTGGAAATATGGGTGTGGATAAACTGCACGTAAACATGTTGAGTAGCTTATCTGTATAAATACTAACGTAGGTGTGGGAAAAATGATATCATCTTTTTTACTCCGTAATTATGATGTCTATCAAAGATATAAAAATATAACAGAAGGCGTGCCCTATTACTTTATCAGATGAGCGTTATGGTATCTTATTCATTTTATTCATATTCATGCATTGTAAGCGCCCCATATTTTTCCGCGAACATGCATGGAATAAGTTTGTATGAAAATAGGACAATATTGATGAATAAAATCATATCAAAATAATTTACTACATTTAAATTCAGTGGTGTAAAATAATTAAAATAAATTAAATCTTTTCGGAGTACACAATTTTGTAAATAACGAATCCTACATTTCTTTTACACGTTACCCCATCCTCTTCCTGGAATCCTTCCACTTTTCCCCCCAGCTTTGCCTCCAGTTTCCCCCTGATTTCCTCCTTGAGTTCCACCCCCGCTTCCAGGCTGCCTTGAAGAGCACATCGATGATGGCTCCTGGTATGGTCTCGCATAAGAAGGATAATTAGCTCTAAACGTAGGTTCTTCTTCCGTTCCAAATCTTTCTTCCGAACCCCTCTGATAAGTTACCCTGTCGCAAGTCACCATTTGAGGGTACTCCCTGTGAAACTTTCGCAACTCCATACGACGCTGTGGTGACCAATCAACATAGTTATCGGAAACTTGAGTTACAGTCATCCCTTGATATTTATGCGGAGCATCTACCACATATTCCAATGGAGGATAAGACCATGTGACATTTGTAAACCCAAGGAAATACTGACGATACTCTGGAGACAGGATTTCACTCGTGCAAGCATTATAATCAAGGATTCTCGTGTAATACAAAGAAATCGCGTTGCACATTTCCTGTCTTGTGGAAAATCCCGCAACAACGGTCCCATTTGTCCAAGTGTTATCATATGTGCAAGCGACAGTTAAGTGATCTCCAGGTAGAACGAGGATATCTTCGTGGAGTGCTCTATGTTCTTGATAAGTATTTTGGTAGTTGTCATCCTTCACAATTGGAGGTAATTCTTGATTTCCGCGGAAATGCTGGTATCTCATTTTGACTCCAGAGTCATGCGAGTGAAGCCATCCGGAAACGAGCTTGATTCCTTTTGATGGAAGCATTCTTCGAGTGCATTCGGGACTACAGTGGCCGAAAATTTGGTGGTCGGTGTCTTTCGGTGGGACTAATATTGTTGGAGGCATGGCGTGTGACAATGCTCTTGTCATGATAACTCCGGCGTCGTTTGGTCTGCGAATAGGAATAAAAATTGTAAGTTAGATTTTGAAAATTTCCGGAATAAAAAACTCTTTCTTGCTAATTTGGATGCACCTTAGATTGGCCGTGTAAAACCAGTCAATGGAAGCTCTCGCTCGTATATTTGAAGCTCGCTCTTTGTTATCGTAATGCAGCTGGAATACAAAGTACTCCTCTTTTTCCCCAAGAGGCATGCCAACATGAGGAGGAAAGAAAAATATCCTCCCGCCAATCGTAAACGACCAGAAAAGTTCGGTACAATAGTCGGTGGGAATTCTGCCTACAGGATTGAACATGATGAAGCAGCGGTTACCCTCGTAGCGAAGTAAAGGGTTGAAGACTTCTCGAGCAGAAACGCCAGGAGGAGTATGACATCTGTAAATGGTAGCGTGGTGGATGGCATTTTTGCTGGCTTCGTCTGGGAATCTTATTTCCATCTGGGAATTTAAAATATTTTTAGTAAAAATAACAAAATCTTTTTAAGAAATGGATAAAGACTAGATGATATACTTACCCCAACG
>JAHZNA010001484.1:0-14743 GCA_027743935.1 Sinodicranocentrus sp. ZH6
TCCATTATTCAAAGAGAATTATAAATAATTTTTCACATTTTATGCATGTCTTGCTTTGCTTAAGACAATTAAAAAATTTCAACTTTGCTTTAATAACTCATCAGAGTAAACTGTGAGTGAAGCAGGATAATATCATTATGCATTGTATACGCAAACTGATTATGATTATTGACATATCTTATACACATGTAGAATTGTTAAGAATAGCCAATTAAAGCATACCCCAAGTTTTACAACATTCTCATAAGAAAATTGTCGAGCTGGTGGAAACACATACACTAAGATATAATAGAAGTATTTTATACGTTGTAAGTAAACATCATCATCTCACACGCATAGTCACTATAATTTTTGTAAAAATCTGATTGCTTATGTTTTTTGAGGCTTTAACTATTACAAAACAAGGATCACATTTTTTGACAGAGGCTCATCTAAATTACTCAAGAGAAGTCAAGGTAGATAAACTTGATTATTTTTGTAATATGTCGATATGAGACACGAGATAGGATGAATGTGTAGAGATATGAATTAACATGTCATATATGGATAATATTTTTGGTAGTTGTTTTGTCTATCACAAAATAATCTCCTCTCAGATGAAACGTGTATGTCTTTAAAAAACAATAATTTGTTTTACGCTCTGTAAACCAGAACTGTTTAGCGACAACCGCAACCAGAATCTTAGAGCGGTCACTCACATTAAAAACTTTTATTGCATTGTTTTTCTTCAAGTGCTATGGACCGGATACTGCTTGTTATATCTTTGAATATGCATTACATGTAAAAGGTATGTGGATACGAGTTTTGAAAAAAATAAGTAATTATAATTTACTCTTGTGGCAGTAAGGACATTTTGATTTTTCATCATCGTCCCCCTCCACCTCCTTCTTGTCATCGTAATCATTAAATGTAAAGCCGCTAATTGTTGTCACAATTTTCAGTAATTTTCTCTCTAAAATTACGAAAAAAATAAGCCTCTCTTCCGTAGAAAGTTGTAAGGGCACGTTTTGCCATACAAATATTTTTTTAATTGCTACAATACCCAACTTTAATAATACAGGATGGACAATGCAACTTGTTGACAGTAATTCTCTGTGAGAGGAGGGGATTCAAGGAGGAAACACTTTCTTCACTTTTGAATCCTCTCTTTGCATGCAATTCCATTGCACACTAGAGGTGTGTAACTTTGATTGAATTCAAACGCAACCCTTTACACTCATGACATTACTGACCTTTAATAATGCTCTTTTAAAAACTCCAATTGTTTTGAGGTGACATCGTCTAAAATAAGTAGACCGAGTAAAGATCTCTTGGGATTTAACAAGCTGTCATCTCTCTTCAAAAGAGGGATTTTATGAATGGAGAAATCTTTAATTTTATTCTTGAAATGACCGTTCCACATGCAATAAGCATGTTGCACATTTTCGACATCAAGTCACATTTGACAATTTCACTCTTATTCGCTCACTCATTCAATAAGGGATTTAAAAGTGGTCACACTTAAAGAAAGTACGTTCTTCCTTATTTTTTATCTTGAAATAATCAACCAGCCAGAAAGCTAAGGATACGCTACTTTTCTGCCTATTATGAATGCGGCTAATTGGAAAGAATTGATTTGAACGAGAATGACCAACGAAGGAGAATTATTGCACGGTATACATCACAAATTATCAAAGAACACAATGCTAACTCAGAGCATACTGATACTGAACATTCTTAACTATATACTGAGAGTCTAATATACATTCTACTAGAAAAGCCAATCATTAGAATTTAATAAGTGCTCACGGGAGAGACAAAAGGGGCATCGGAGAGGTAATTACCTTTCAAAAAAATATTCACAGAGAGGGATCAAATTATATACGTGGAATTGGCTGAGAGTGTGCACAAATGTCATGTCGCATATTTCAGCGGTTATTATGCTTTTGCATATATTTTGATTGGGTGAGACGCACAATAGGATACTTTACGAGTAACAAGTTGAACGCGAGAAGTCAAGAAGCACAAAATATATTCCCTATTACCTCATCGCCGTTAGCGGTAAATTGTGAGCGGTGGACTTCAAAAAAATATGCAACAGGTGAAGTGAGGTGAGGTTTGGAGATGCGAAAATTTCATATTAAAAAATATTTTTTCTTTAGGTAGCACTACTTCAAAATGCAGGGGTATCCTCAGAAATAAATATAAAAGGTGCAGGGGGAATGGATGAGATGCACTTCAAGAAAAATTAGGACGATGCGATGGACGACAATCAAGAAAGGAGCAAACCCGTCTATTTTAGTTTTTAATGCAAATTTTTTTTCTTCTTCAGAAGATAAAGAATATTATAGAAAATATAAGATTTTTTTATCATCATATCAAATCAAAAGTCGTGCTGGCGAATGTCGAGAGAAAAAAAAAGTGAACGTGAAATGATATCAGAAGGGAATACATAAGGCGGCTTTTTTATAAGATGCAATATCGTTATCGTTATTCTGCCAGGGTTCTCGCTGAGCAAACAAGTGACTCACCGGCGTCATTACGATTATCTCAGATTTTTCTACCGAGAGAGAATCGAAAATATTTACGAGAAGGGGTTCAATAAACAGCCGTTATTTGACAGATCACGGTAACTAGAATGCAAATGTGCACGACATACTTTACTTTTCTGGGCTTAAGTAAAGGGAAATGGTGTAAACTTGCATCATATAGCGGACTCAAAATATTGGGAAAAAATGTAAGTCGTTTGGATTGCATAAGAGAATATTAAGAGGGATACAACAATCACGCATTGTTAGTGCATACTTGTTGAGCATCCTTGTGACTTATGATTCCTGGAATATCTCCTGTAGCTTTGGGCTAAATGTGGATATGTTCAAGAGGAAAGTATTCACGGTAAGGGGTAAACTCTAAAGATGTGAGAGTAGAGAAGGGTAATTGGTACTTAAATATTGGATATTATGACCTTGTCGGTGAATGAGTTAGCTCATTTGTTACACAATAGGTTTGTGTAGATTTTGTCGGGAAATGGACATTGGTCAAATGGAATTTGGAATGTATGAAAATATGAATGAGTTAAATCCTGTTCTGAAATATATATATTTTAGATTAAAAATAAATACTGAAAGATGTTTTTGTTTGGTTACTGTAAATCAACTAATAGCAAATATTACAAGAACAGTATTTGGAATTGTTAAGTCGAGTTATTTCAGTGGCGGACGTGTGTGTAGGCGATTGGATGACTAATCTCTGAATTATTGTTTTTATAACAACCTTCCTGAATCCCTTTTGATTGTTTATTACATCAATCAAAATTTATTCTTAGAATGATCCATCCATTCAAGTTATATTTACAACATATTTTTTTCGGCTGTCAGAAAAAAAATCCTCTTTATCGACAAAATGTTGCAAACACGTACCCTTCAACCCTCATATTTTTCTGATGACATTTTCCCATTTGAAATAAATACTATATACGGTTACACGGTACATGAGCCAAGTACAACTTACTTTCGAGTGATGATGATCAATTGGTCAGCACAACTGCATTTGGCTGCATTATTACGCAATAATAACGAAAACCCACATTAGAATTACGTACAACCCATCAACGATCGTTAACTCAAGTCTTCATTCATCATTTATTGTAGCCCTTCACAGAGTTAAAACTCATTTCAGCAAACCCTCTGGCGAGAATCTCATTTTCAACTTTGTACTCATGTCACTTTTCCTGTCTTTGGTGGTTACATGTCGTCTTCAGTAATGCACTTTTCACTGATTCTATGTCATCTCATGTAACACACTATTCATTACCACATTTGTACCTTAATTTTTTTAAGGGGTACTTCAAAAAGGAAGTTTTTTTTACAAAGTTCAACTTAAAACATTCTCGGCAATCAGGCAACCGTAAAGAATCTAATCGTGTAGATGAAAATCCTCAAAATGAGCACGTTTGGCAGAGGCTCAAGAGTTAAGAAATGAAAGTGATTTTTTCCCTTTCGGTATGCGCTCACCCAATTAGCGAGAATGATTACGGAGGTAAAGGTTCTTCGCGAGGAGGTAATTTGTACAGGATAAATTGGTTATCTTTATTTTTCAAAGGAATCATTGTGGAGAAATATATCCTGGAAATTAACGCAGTCAAGTGAAAACTCCTACGATTCATTGGATTTAACGATTTATAATTTGTAATTTTTCAAAAGGATAAACTTTTTCTGAGGTTTTCCAGGTGTTTGGGATGTAGAAAGAGAAGAAAAATATTTTTCGTGCTTCAAGCTTATTTTAGATTACACGTTTCAAATGGCCAATGGGCGTTTTTACATTTGAAGCTGTATGCTGTAAGTAATCTGGAATGATTAATGGATGGGATTTAAAAGTGTTGAATGTACAGGAGAAAAAAAACATAATAAAGGTTTACACATTTTATTGCACTTCCTTCTTACATCTGGTCATATTCTCTTTCCTGATGGTGATGTTTATAAAAAGATCACAGGAAATATATTTTGGGTTTCGTGATCCCTGACCATGGTCACTTTTTCAACCTTTTCAACCAACTTTATCCTCATTTTTTTTATTCTCAGCCCATTTTTCACACTCAGAGTTTTGCGTTTAAAAATAGCGTGTAAGATAATACCGTTTAGAGTATATATTAGAATTTCAAAAGTTGTAGGATGTTGCAGATCAAAATCAAAAGGTATTAAGATATATGTTGTTTATTCCATACAAATTTAACACCGTTCCATTCCAACCCAGTTTTAGTTCATATTTTAGTACCTAAATATGTTTAAACTGAAACGTGATCTGAATTCAAAAACTACTCATAGCTTTCACTTTCAGAAAAGTATATCACGTGACAGATGCTTTTTTTCTCTCTCAATAGATATGTATTCATTCGGATACAGATGTTATCTGTAAATTTTCGTCTCTGTAACACACAAGCCCACGCCATTTGTCACTTGAAAACATTGACAAGTGACAATTTTCGAGAGCAAATTGCCACATCAAAAGCTATTTCCTATGCATCCGTTCGAAGAATTGCCGACACGCAACCTGTCATATTAGCATGAAATGAAGCTTTCGCAAACAAAGTGAATTTGAATTTGATAGCACTTGCTAGAGAGCAATGCACAGAGATAATTTTTGTATTACATATTTTCAATCCCCGAAGGAAGCCTGACAAAATCAAATTGGTTTTGGTTGTTAGACGGAAGCTGAGAAGAAGTTGACGCTAAGCTGAAAAGAGTGAAATCATAAAAGCGGCAGTGTGCGTACACGTGATGATTGAAAATTGCAAAGGCTCATTTGTTAAAATCAAAAGAAACCAGAGATTTAGATCAAACTAGCTGATTGTATGATTACTATTAGCTAACATTGCGCAGTCTCACAATCGATCTCCGCTCATTCAAAAGAGATGAGATCGATGGCCGACTTGTTGTGGGGATGGTAGAGATGCAAAAGTGTAGTTTGGTCTGATCGATAAAAAAATCATCTTAAAAGGAGACAACTGCAACTTCTACTTGAGTGATAATACGTGAGACAATATTATTTCGTAGGAGAGTTGTAAACAAGTCAGAATCAGAATCCTTTATTCCGAATGCTAAAGAAGGTAATCTTACACAAATCACAAGAGACTGATTGAAAGTTTTTTGGCAGTACAATGTAGCTCCATGTGAATGCAATACAGGCTTGTTAATTAAGACCATTCCGATCTCTGAGACAGATAAGAAGCTTCTGTTTTTGGATATGAAGACTCGTCATTAACATTCTTTGCNCACAAATCACAAGAGACTGATTGAAAGTTTTTTGGCAGTACAATGTAGCTCCATGTGAATGCAATACAGGCTTGTTAATTAAGACCATTCCGATCTCTGAGACAGATAAGAAGCTTCTGTTTTTGGATATGAAGACTCGTCATTAACATTCTTTGCTCTAAATGGCATATTCGAAATTTTATTTTCGTTTAGTTTGCTTCTTAGTTGACAATATCAACACTGGGGTTAAGTGCACGGAGTGACCTGTTAAAAATTAGATTCCCAAAATATTTCTGGAACTTACTGCCGGCGTAGAAATAAAGATATTTTAAAGTTCATCAAAATTATTTGAAAAATGCTGAGGAATCACTCAAAAAAATATATTAACGAGTTGCACCCCTCCATACAAAAATAATTTCTATTATACAAATAAATAGAATGGATATTTATGCAAATGAGTAACTACAGTAGTTTCCCATTTCGCACTCAACCCTCTACACAATTTACAAGTGGGAGTATTTCTTTTAGACGTGAATGCCGATTGGTAACAGGTTGAGAAAGGCAGTGGTGCTCAACAATAGAGGCTTTAATCGTAAATTGGGATGGTGATCATGTGACACATGAGAGATGCATTGTGAAGTCTCTCGGAGAGATAAGGTATCCCTAATGTAATAATAATATTGTGATGTGATGTACCCCAAATTATTTGCACACAAAAACACTACATGCTCACGCGTGTGTGTTAAGTGGCTACGTGAACGTAGGTATGCATTTTTTTTGAATGAATTACCTGCAGTCACATGGTCACTCGGTTGAAGAAAAAAATATGCTGATAGAAATTGAGACTATGGTAGAGTCAAAATGTATGCCGCGCAGCTGTTAGGATCATTACAAGCTGAACAAAAGCCAATAAATCACTGAGGAAAAATATCAAGAGCTCTATTACAATCGGTGAGTGGTAATCGAGTCACTTAACAATGAATGGGTAATCAGCTAATGGAGTTTGCAAATTGAATGTGGCCAAAAAATCGCATTATATAAGAAGTGATCGAGAGACCCACTTGAGCACGAGTGAGGTTTGTATGCAATTTCTATTGTCTTCTTGATTTCGTGAATGAAAGCAAAAGTCGGCCCTTGTGCACAGGTGGGGAAGCAACTGGTCAATGGTGATCTCTTCGAAAACATAAAGGAAGGAAGATATACTGGCAGCTTGGAGAGAGATGCAGTTGTTGCAGATGTGACTCACTTTCTTTCACGCAGACGGTTTGTTTGGCTCGCCTACGCATTCGAATATTATGTAAACAAGACACAGGAAACCATCTCCGGAGAAGAGCTTTGGCTCATGGCTTGACTTCTTTGGCAATTAGCAAAATTACCAGGTGTAGGCACATGTGTGTAGGAAATATTTAGAAAGATGATATGGAAGTGAATGGTCATTTGAATCTGATTTGGGAAAAGAGCTGATGTTCATGTTTTTCCTTATTGTTAGTCTCGATACAAATATGGTTTGGAGAGAAGGAAAAAATGTGGGGATGAGATGCAACAAAGTAAAAGTTGCTTTAATTGTAAACGGATTGACGTGAATTGTTGCGGGAAGTTTAAACGAATCAGTTTAGTATTATGCATTTTCCTTTGCCCAGTTATGAACATACTATCTCTTAACATACTTACCATAGGGGCATTATATCTGTGGTGTTACAATTTTGAGAACAAATATATAAAAATATTTGGTACCATCAAACTGCAACATTTTCTGAACGCTTGCTCCTGTCCACAACGATTTGGACCAATTGACCACGCCCGGATTATCCCTTGGACTCATTAGCCATCATTTAGAAAGGTCAGCCAATAATGCACGAAGTAGTAATGTTCTCTAATTGTGGTAATATATCGGCAATAAAAGAACAATCTAGTCCACCTTCACTAAGCAAATATACATACATTCTACATACCTTACATGCCATTATAAAGTAGGCAAATGTTTAATACTCAAAGTACTCATACACTTCAATGATTTTGCTGGATTTGCAAAAAAAAACACTAGACTCTACCTAGACGGTTGAAAACCCGCTACAGATTCCCTTTCGACCCCATCAAGCAAATAAAAAGTGCAATTTAAAGTGGAATATTGGGTCAAACACGATAATAATCTTCTCTTTCAATTCCTTCTTATCCCTGAGACAATAAAAGAACAATCTAGTCCACCTTCACTAAGCAAATATACATACATTCTACATACCTTACATGCCATTATAAAGTAGGCAAATGTTTAATACTCAAAGTACTCAAATCACTTCAATGATTTTGCTGGATTTGCAAAAAAAATACTAGACTCTAGCTAGACGGTTGAAAACCCACTACAGATTCCCTTTCGACCCCATCAAGCAAATAAAAAGTGCAATTTAAAGTGGAATATTGGGTCAAACACGATAATAATCTTCTCTTTCAATTCCTTCTTATCCCTGAGTTGGATTAGATCAAGGCAAAAAAACGATATATTTTTTCCCTTTCATGTTCATTCATATCTGTAACAATATGTAGGATTGCATTTTCTACCCAAAAAACCTCCCCACACCTACGCAATCTTCTCACCAACTTTTGAAACTGAAACACATTCAATTTTCAAACCAAATTCATTTCATCTCATCTTCTTCCCATCCAAAAAATTCTCACCATTACGGATGGTTAACCTAATGGGCATTACGCGTCATAATAGACTGAAACCCAAAGCGTGTATCTTTCATCAGTAACGAAATCTTTGAAATTCTACAATACTCACTACTGCAACATCATCATCATCCTCATCCTTCAAACTCTCTACCACAGCGTGAATCCCAACTAAATATGAAAAAATCATTTCTGCTGCATGCTTTCTTCCTCCGATGCAGAATCAAGTGCAAACTTGCAATGTGTATAGTAGTGTAATAAATACATTTTTTCAAATATTCACACTCCCTTATTAATTACCACAAATGTATAAAATCTTTTTATAAACAACCTCCCTCATAGAGGATGAGGTTTATTTAAGAAAGTTATATAGAGTAAAATGTAACGTGGCTTTGAAAATACGTTTTTGAAATCCGCATAAATGAATATGCCTAACATTTAACACGTGTTTGAAGGCTACCACTTCCAACATGCATTTTGCATTAAGAATGTGTGAAGGTAGTGAAAAAAGAAGATGAAGCTAATATCATCATCATCTTCTTCTTCTTCATATCATTATCATTTGGATCATTTCCTCAATGCAAAAGGATGTGTACGTGTGGATCTAGCAGAAATGTAAATAACCACAAAAACATTATCTCTCCTTCACAATCTGCACAGTCTATGGGGGACGACGAAAGCAGAAGTGAAAATACAGCCTTGATTATGAAGGGATTATCATGATTATTAATATCATCATATCTTGTGCAGAACATCCTATCATTCAAAAATGGACAGCAGCTGTAGTCCTCAACAGAATATATAGAAAGAAATGAATATAAAGCAACAATGCAATAAACAGATGGGGTAAAAAAAGTCGAGATATTTTTTTGTTGGCTACTGTTACTTTTTCTGTGTACAAATAGTGGAATACATTGTGAAAAAAAAAACTTTTCCTAACCTACTTACCAAAATTTACAGTATACAATGCAACTCATGTCAGCCAAGGTAGAATGATAAAAAAGATTCTTTTCCTAGAGTTTGTAACAGGGGCATTATTGTAAGGAAAGGAATGGTTATATTTAAATGATGCTTGCGGTTTTCTTGCCAACAGTGAAGTGTTCAAGAGAGTGAGAGAGACGAATCTGGTGTAGGCAGGCACACGCCAATAACATCATGAACGTAATTTAGCTGACTATAGACATCTCAAAATTTCGCTCTTGAGGATGTAGCATCACTAGCTACAAATGTATTGATGCATTGACAGCTTTGGACTTGGACATTTGCTTGAATAGAAGCTCCCGGGACTATTCTGGAGAGGGTTAATTTTTATTGAACTAATATGGTACCATGTTAGTAATGAATGTATTAAACAACCTGCTCAGTTTTATTGTAGCGATAAAATGTGAAGCCTTTAAATTTTACCTTGTTAGCTTTCTACGTAATTTGCAAGGGTCAAAAAGATTTTCATAATGGCACACTTAACGTTTATTAACGTTTTTAACATTTTAACATTTGCACTGCAAACTCCATTTATCAAACCACTCTTCAAGCTCGGACAATAGAATACACTATAAAAAGTTTCGTATATTGTGTATCTGTGACATAACCAAGTTCTATAGACATCGAGACTTGTAAAATGTGAAAATCACAATGCACCGTGAGTGTGGAAGGAGAGGAATGTACGCATGATTGTTACATGCTATTATCATTTTGCGAGTTGCAAATACCTATTTCCATTTTTTATCCTTATGAATGAACATACCGATAGACTAAGGTATATAAAGACGACTTGGCACATGAAAAATATAAATATCAGCTTTGTCAAGCTAGTTGACGGAAAAATATGCACATGTGTCTATGACCATTATAGCTAAAGTTGACGAAGATGCTTCACTCAACTTCTCAATCAACTCTTGTTCAAGTGGGTATCCGAGTCTCGAGTAGTTATCACATTTGTACACGCTGTTTTGACTCAAAACTCTCATTTATCATTTTTCTACTTGACTCGTATCCCCATTGTTAATGAAGGAATAACAACTATTGTGAGCAATGTTGGCGCTAGCCATTCTCGAAATACTTTTCTGGAAGCTTACTCTACTCTGGCGTCACTTGAATTACAGTTTGTCAACTTTTTTTCACTATGCAGCGGTGGCACTGGCAGTGATACATTTTTTGGCTCAAGACTCTGCGGTATTTTCATCAGAAAAGGATATTTCACACGATTACAAGTTTTTCATGACTTTTCCCTACAAAAAATATAGGACAATGTGGCACATGGCAGTCAGTTGTGTTTTGGTTGAAATTTGTGTTGTTGATTTTGATGGGAGGTTATGCAACTGAGAATGTAATTCGTAGCGTGATCCACGATAAAAATTATGTTTCACTCTGACACAACCTCCTGCAAACCGCAACAATATTACAAGTTTTTAACTCAAATAAATAATAAGGAACAAAAGTGATACTCACTCCACCAGTTTAAACTTGTGCCATTTTTACACACATTATAAAAATCCGACACGACTCTCTCATGACAATTTATTATTATTAAGTGATCACACATATTTGGCGAAAATGTTGACTGCTGAAAAATAGACTAATACTTTTCTGATTACGGGACAACTTTAAATGTCGTGAATTAAGGGGCTTGTCATCGTTTGCGATGAAACTATCAAAAAATTCAAATTTTTGCTTGAAACCCCTGCGACATAAGTTGTTTGGCGGGGACTAGTCACTTAAGATTTTTAGCAAAAGTTCATTAATTGCTAATAATTTTTGCAAACAGCACGACTGTGTAATTCTTCAACTGGGAAGAAACAACTTGACAATTTTTTCTCCTCAATTATGAAAATTACTTAATTCCATTAAAATAAATACTATTGACGGTACGCATCTCTCGGCAAGTCAATCTATTTGATTAATTCATTAACTGCTTATTGAATAATTTGAATGTAATTAACATAAATGAATTGATCAAATATTACAATACCGCGTTGATGTTGAAGACTTTGAAATATTTAGTATTCCCTTCATGTCGCTATTAACTTGCTACACAGTTTTTATTTACACTATAGAAGATTTGTACACGCATATTTCTAAGAAGCGTGCACTCACACGGAGTATATGATTGTAATGATCATCGTGATCATCTTTATCACACAATTCGTGTAAGGTGTCCCTAGTGCGTACACATTTACTAGTGAACTTTGACTTGTTTACATGTTTAGCTCGATTGTCTTCGATGGAGAGTCAAGATATGAACACTTTGATTGACTGCTAGCTTCCCGATAGGCGTTGCGCATATTTTACCAGAGTATTTTTTTTCTGTCTACATATATTCCAAAGTATTACTCTGTCCAGGCTAGTATGACTTCATTTGTCGTACATTCACAGTTCATTGAGACTCCATTCATGAAACATAAGTTCTTAAAAATCAATTTTGAATAATAAAAACTCCGACTGCTAATTTATTGTAACTTAATATAATCGGATTCACAACCAGATTAATAGAACTATAGTTCGGTTGAGGTATGTTACTAGCAACTGATGAAAATAAATTTTATCGATTTCCAATTTTCATTTAAATACTTAGATCAAAGTAACATCAACCCCCAATTTTACATTCACTCTTGTCCATTTCACAAGTGAAGGTTTGCTCCTTTATTTATTCTAAGAATCCTAAACGGATTTCCCATGCACACTGCACTCCATTTTTCTCCCCTACAGAGCACCCCTTCTAATGCAGTCTGCCTGCTGCTGGTGCACATTTTTGATCTGATAACATAGTGAACTGGTGAACTACAGGCTCACTTTGAACACTAGCCACAGTTTACTCGACAGCAATAATAAACCTTTAGTGGACATAAGCATGCATGCATAATGAATGAGGGAGCAACTCGTCTTAAAATTATACACTGTGTATATTTTCAGCTTTTCCATATATATTATTTTTACAAGTGAACCTTTGCTTTTATTGCTTTTGTTGGCCATATCTCTCAAGAAAACTCACATCGTTCCCACAATAAATCCTATGAATGCGCACAAGAGCCAGGTGCCAGAAGAAGATAATGTACATGTAAAAATGTACATTAAAACTATAACAATTAGACGGAGGAGCAGCCTCCATAAAAAAACTATTCTTTGGGTGTAGACAACACCACTACGAGCATCAGCACAGTCACAATTTTTCTCAAGAAAGTCAATGAAAACGTTCACATTCACAAATGGATATACACTGAGAGTGCGACTCCACGTAAAGGAGTGAATCACACAAGTCTCTAGTGATATGATAATATGGTAATGAGTGGAAAAATAATTATTTTAGCTTGCATTGATGATCACTACCACCGTGATCGATCGGTGGGGAATATTATGAGAAGTTAATTTTTTTCAAGATTTACAGCAGAAAATTGAGATAACTCTGGTTTGCATTTGTTTGAACATTTGAAATAACGGATAATTAATCATTTTCACGTCTTACCTTTGAAATAAACTGAATTAAATCAGATGTGTATCCAAAAACTATTCCAAGGGTAATCCTTTTTTATCCAAACATGGGAATATTTGATTTTCACTTAAGCCTATTTATAAGAATGACCCTACACTGGAAAAAAATGTTTCACAATTCTTCTTCTTCATAAAATATCATTCACTTCATGGAAGAAATAATTCCTCTGGAAAATTCACAATTCACCTAGCTTTGCTTTATTGCTGCTTTAGCCACTCTTTTAAATATTTACTGGAGAATTTTAACGATTTTTTTTGTTAATTTTCAATTTTTTCCTTCTCTCTCTGCGCCTCGTTTTCACCAAAGATGAATTCCAATTTAGAGATGAAAATAATTGCCAACATATAATTGATCCAGATTCCTCCACAGATTTCAAATCACTTCCTCAAATCCGTACAGCTTACCGACAAGTACAAAAGAAAAGGGTTTAGAGAATGCAAATCGACACAATATGAAATGAAGGGGAAAACAGAGGACAGAGAGACGTGCTCGTCAGGGCAAGTACCTGATCACACTGACGAGGTTCACTCGGCAAATCCCATGTGGAGCACATGAAGCAAGGTAACCACTTTGCATTGTCAGAATACATAAACATTCTCATATGGCGAGATACACACAGACAATTGCAGGGATGTGAAGATATCTGCATTGTTGAAGTCTACCCACATGTTTTACTCGTATAAACGTGCATTTACGTTTTGCTCAGCTAAGTCGAAGCAAGTTGAAAATCCGCTTTGCCTTTAAGAAAAATGTACCTTTAGAGTAACGTAGCCAGAATCCTCGTCATCACAGCTACCTTCACTTTACCCACACGTTATCTTTTACAGCGACAAGTTAATCCTGCAATAATAAAATTTTCTGCAATTGCTTCACACTCTATGCAAGTTGAAGGGTTTTCAACATTGTTTCTTATGTACGGATATATTTTGTATGTTCTTGGCAAGCGATAAAATGCACACGGTGATTTGATATGCTTTGCTGGGCTCGTCAATTTTTTAGGAAAAATATTTCTCGAGGTAGAGAAGACTTGAAAGCCACCTGGCAGCGGAGTTTGCAACTAACGTAGTTAAAATGAAAGTGAATCACTGATGAATTCTGCAGTGCAACGTTGTACAAGACGCTATGAAGCTTGCAGCGTTATATAGCGCTCGACGTAGTTTACGATTTTGACGATAGTGTGCAGTGATGTTAGCGCTGACGCTGGTGTGCTTAGCGTTTTCATCTTGTGGCGTATGCTGACGCTGATAGAGTCATGTCGTGAGCGATATTTAAGATGACAATGAAATGCACTTGGTACAAGGGTAAAGTAGCTCATACTGCATGTATTTATGTAAAAGTGCATCTTACGTTTTCCTCACAGTCACGTCATTAGCTTCACTTTCGCTTCTTAAAGATTTGCATTAAGTGGAAAAGCCAGTGGAGTACGAAATGTACGTTGTTTTTGAAGGGCTATGTGTGAGTAATGATTAAATCCGGATGAATTAGGGAAAATGTGAAGGTCGCAAAATTACGTTTGGTGTAAATGTAATATTTAGAACAGGAATTGGAAATGTAGGTCAAATTTATTACTCAAGCTTTGCCATTTCCCATACCCAAATTAAGGTTTACACGAATATATGCCTTTCCAAACATCGAACCTAGTGACGGGCATAAGTAAATGTCGGATGAAAATTGTTTTAGGACCGTTTAAGTATGAGAAAATTAAGATTTTTTTTGGAGTAATTGGATTAATAACTAAATTTCAATACGAGCTAAAATAAAATGGACCATAAAAATAGCCCCAATTTTTGGGCACAAACCAGCAACCTGGTAAATTATCCACCTTATCCTCTCCAAGAATGTGCTGAATGTCGAAATACCC